>OLKM01007277.1:0-12144 GCA_900291075.1 Melanogrammus aeglefinus | reverse complement strand
ATTTACTGATCTGCCCTCGTATAGGCTCCCGCAGCCCGCCCGGAGAGGCCATCCGTGAAAGGACCTCCTCGCCAAGGACAGTTCCGGCATGGTAACCGCCTGTAGTCAGAAAGTTAAGGCGCGTCCCAAGGGCGGCAGCGCCGAGACGCACGCACATGGAGATCAAAACACGCGATGCCATGGCAAGTCGGGTTTAGGTCTGAGTGATGCAACCCATCGCTGAACCGGCCTCATATGGAGGCGGCCAAGTGGAACTACTACCAGCCGCCGACGACCAATCAGACCGCCAAATAGTCTGAAGGCACGTTCCTGAACTTGCAACATCGTCCCCTGAGAAAAAGTGCCAGACAAGCCTGAAAGGCTTCCACTCTCTGCCGCGGATAGACGTGCTTTGGAACGTCACTGAATTCCGAAGGCACAAACGCCTATGAAACGTTATGCTTTGAGTAGGGGACCAAAACACTCTTTGCACGTTTATTGTGACCCAGACACTAGGGTGCGATATGAGCACGCTTGGTCTGCGCCTGAGCCTCCTGGGGCGACTGTGTGGCTTAGAAGCCAAGTCGTCTATGTATGTTGCCAAACGCATTCCCTTTCAACCTGAGGGGCGCGATAGCAGCCTCCGTGCATTTCACCAAACACCCGTGGACTTAACGAAAGGCCCGAACGGGAGACACCAAATACTCGTACGTTACGCCTTGGAAGGCGGAACCTGAGATATTTCCTGTGAGGGGGATAGATGGGGATATGGAAATAGCGTCCCTAAGAATCTATGCCTTTGTGAACCAGCCTCCCGGGCGCACGAAAGCGTATGAGAGCGGCGTGGGTCAGCATCATCCTGAAACTGTACTGTTCATGTATCTGTTCAGAGCGCGTAAATCTAATATCGGCCGGAGCCCCCCTCCCTTCTTCGGGACTAGAAAGTACCTCGAGTAAAAACCGCTTTGGTTTTTCTCCTGTGGCACTACCCGAATTGCCCCTTTGTTTCTTAGAGAGTGTGAATTTCCTCTTCTGTAGAACCTGAGCTTTCTCTCCACCGGGCCTGCGACTGCTCAGTATCCCGTTGAAACGGGGAGGGAAGTGGATCTCAAATTGGAGCCTGTAGCCGGCGGTTACAGTTTTTATAAACCCAAGTCCGACGCACCACATGCCCGCCACTGGTTGAGCCCGCGGCCAGCCAGCGTTCCAGCGGTCGCTGGTTTCCGCTGTCGTGCCGGGTCGAACGGGCGTGGTGGGCCTGCGCACCGGAGCGCAACGCCCACCAGGCACCGTCTTATTACATTCTGTTCCTTTTATGTTTATCATTTTTCTATTTTTTGTTTTTCAACAAGCAGCTTGCGCCCTCGGCTCGGAGCCTGATGGAGCGCGTGGCAAACAATTTTTAATGAACGAATGATTTGGGGAAGGGGGACACATGTGTGATGTTGGGCCTGGGTGTGTGCTTTATACACATGCATGTGTCTGCGAGACACAGCTGCGCTCCACCTAAGCTCTTGCAGGTCGACCCCTTCTCTCCTTCGTGTCAATGAACTGTGAAAGGCTGTATGGCCTTCTCCACGCCTTTGGAGGGCTTGGAACACGCCCTTCTGTAACCCTTTGGAACCGGGTTGGGAAACAGAACATCTAGGGGACGACGACGGCGTCTTGGCCGGGCCTGCGCACCCCCCTGGTCGCAAGCGCCTGCAGGTTAGCGCGGCCGTTTCTTCCCGGGCCCCCTGAGTAGCCGAAAGGGGCTGCACGGCCACCTGGCGCCACCCCGGGCGCGGGTGGCTTCCCTCGCCCACGCGCCACTGTGCTTCCGGCGGCTTGTTCTGGCCACGGCCGGCCCGTGGTTGGGTGGGGCTGACCCTTCTTGGCCGCGGTAAACCGGCGGAGGAGCGCGGGGCTGGGTGGAACCACCTGGCCGGGTGCGTTGGCGGGGGAAAGGCGCTCGTCTGGGAAGACACAGTCGCAGCGCCTCACCCTCCCTCTTTTTTTTCCTCCCAGCGTTTTCAGCATTACATTCATACGCCGGGCCAACAGGGCTTTTCGGGTCCACAGGCACGTCAAGGAGTTGGGGTTTTCTCCCTCAGAGAGCAGACTGGGGAGGTTTCAGCCACCTCGCCCTCTCCTGAGCGACCATTTCAGGCGCCATGGGCCCTTCCCGGACGCCTGGACAGCGCTCCTGTGAAGGCGCAGGCACAGGTCGTCTACCACGCCACACTTCGTCCACAGGGCTGGGGTGTGGTGACATAAGGCACTGTCGAGCTCCCAGCTCAGCGCCTGGTAGGCCAGCAGCTAGCGACCGAACGCGTTGAAGCGCCCTCACCGTCGTGGCCATTCGCCTTTGTTAGCCCTACTCAGTCATCGATGACTGGAAGGAGTCGGCTCTGGAACGGCAGTGTAGGGCTCGCCGAAGTCATGGCGGACTTTCTTGCGTGGGGTGGAGGTGCGACGCCAGCAGTGGCTTTCAAGCCGGAAGAAAGATGGGAGAAACACCTTTTCCTCCCCATACCGGCCCAATCCAACCCGGATCCACCCTGGACGGGGAATCTGCTGAGAGAGGTTTGCCCCAAAGAACCGGGTCGCTTCCTCCAGGCACTCGGGAAAGGCCGGAAGTAGCAGGCTGGTTGAAGCCTTCGCCTTCCGGAGTCGCTTTCCCTCGTTAGCGAGATGTGGCGGTCTCCACCCGGGGCCTTCCGCCACTCGATGTTTAGCCGCGCAGCCCGCCCTCTTGGCAGGCCTCGTGTAGGTCCCATGCTGACGCCGGGTTCAGGGAGAGTGGTGCACGCAACCGGCCACCACCATAGCGCGACGCGGTGCGGGGAAAAGGAATCTCGTCATCGTCAAGAGCCGAAGCTAATGGATTCCCCCCTGACTCGGAGTAACCGCCTCGGCTTCGTCGGGCCCTTCCAGCAGGCTAGCCTCGATAGGCGTCGGGCTGAAGTTAACTCCAGCGCTGGGAAGCGTCAGTGAGAGGTCCACCTCCGATCCCCAGCTGGTTCCCAGTCGGGGCGGTAGAGGCCCCTGGGAAACTCTTCCCGCTAGCTTCCGGTAAGTGCGGGTCGGTTACCCCATTACCGGATCATCTGTCGAGAGCTTCGCCTGCTTAGTCAGCCGTGCGTTTGCGGGTTTTATTAGATAAAACGTGCGCAATGCTCGCAGTCAGTGGGCGGGAATGCAAGGGCAGCCTTGGCCATGTTCCAGCCCCAAGGCAGCGAATGCAGGCGGTGTGGGCTAATCCGCTCCGACATTTTAATTCCCGACAGCTTTATTCCCGCATACACGCAGAATTTGTCGGAGGCCTCCCCGAGCCCTCGGTTAGGGTAGGTTCAACCTCTGACTGCATGTTCTCGCTTCCGTTTATGCCGGCTGCTGTTTGGTGACAAGTCAGCCTTGGCACGGGGATTGCAAGCTTATGTGTGGATGGCTATGCAGCTAGTATGGATACTAGCAGAGGCTACTGTTTGGTGACAGACTAGCTCTCTCTTCAGTCTCACAGAGGTCAGAGGTAGCGATAGGCTAGCGTTCGGTGACCGAGGGGTTAGCTCGCTCAGTGAACAGTGTGCTAGTCCGTCTACGACTTCTGTCCGCGAGGTGCTTCTAGGAGCGAGAAGAGGTTAAAGACTGAAGAGATTGACGTGAACGGCGGGAACTTATGTAGTTAGGAGGAGGGAGCCGACCTCCTCTGCAGGCAGACTCACGTCCTGTTGGCCAGTTCACGACTGGCGTAGTGTAAAATTGCTTCTGGGGGACAGCGCGAGGGGCGTGTCCCATAGTGAGATACCGAATGAATATTGAAAGAAAACCATATTGCTAGCAAACGTCACCGCGTTTGTAATTAACGTTAGTTATTAAACATTTACTATCAAACGTTGTTATCAGAAACGTTGTTTTGATGCCAAAAAGCGACCCAGAATAATATATATACACTGAGAATTAACTTATTCAAAGTATTACACAAACACAAAAACGTTAGCTTGAATAGTAAGCTAAGCTATCTAACCTACCCACCAAGAGCGAGAAGTAGTAAAAGACATTTTGAACTAATTGTTAGCTAGCCAAATTTGCTATTATATAGGCTAACGTATTTTGAAAAAGGAAATGTCAACAATATTAGGGACTTTCCTAATCTCAGGGAACTTTTCAAAATCTCCTTGACACCAAATGTTACATTACCGAGACATACCTTTATCTTGTCGTTTTTTCTCCTCTTCATCTTTCTTCTTTTTTCTCTTTTCTGCCCCTGTCGGGTAAGTCCTTTTTTGCGACATCTTTCACCTGCTCCTAGTTCCTAGATGCTGAGTGCACACCACACGGTTGGGTGCACTGCACACGTTACTAGCGGAGGTCAAATGTCAAGCAGCGAGGCAGTAGGAAACTACACTGTGCTTGATATCAATTGTTAACAGACCTCTGTTAACATGATACTGTTGTTTTTTTTTGTAGAAGAACGGTCATTTGATAATATATGAATCATCATCACGCACAAGTGAAAAAAAAAATGCTTTATTTTTTAAGTTAGTTGCTCTTGGGGGCCCCCTAGTGGTCACGGGGCCCTAAGCAGCTGCTTAGTTCGCTTATGCCTTGGGCCGGCCCTGAGAGGAGGAGTGGGTGAATCTGCTGTTTATAAGTGTACCCGCGCACCACTGGCATGAATGTGCGCTTGTCTCTGTGTGTGCGTGTTCCTTTGTGTATGCATGTGTGAACAAGAATATCAGGGAGAAAGGGTGCTATGAGATGAATGAACGGAACTATATTTATTGTTAAAATCGCAAACAAAAGAAAAAAAGAAGCGGAACAAATTTGTGATTTGATTCTGTTGATTCTGTAGCGCTGCGCCACACATTGGTCTACGTATGTGGAAACACTGCAGTGTGATGAGTCTCTTGAGAATCAACATCAAGCTTCTCTCCCTAACCGACTTCCTGGCGGAGCTTTAGAAGAGGGCAAGGTTTTTCCTCTGATGAGAATCCACACAAAAAGAATGATGAGTCCGTTCAATAAGCTACTGTTCAGTAACTTATTCGCATTACAAGCTTGAAATATACCAATACCTTTTTCCCCTTTATACAGGGTTGTATAAAGGGGAAACCCATGAACAGAAGGCTGTTATATAAGCTGAGTTTTTTCTTTAAGCATGTTCAATTATCAAGCATAACTGACCTTCATTTGAATGATTTCGCTAACTTTGATAGACTAGAAATGAGGCGATACTTACCTCTGGTGAGTGTCCCAGCCCTTCTTATATTTTTCTGTTTGTGGGCTTCAGCGAAAAAAGCTTGAACATCCTTAACTCTGTTCTATGGGAACCACTTGTTGACTCTTCTTTCAAGTCATGTATTCATGGATCAACGCTCTTCCACAGAATCCAATAATCGAGGCGTCAGACAAGCAGGTGGAAGAGGAGATCCACTACGGAGAGATCGACTTTGCCAAGCGAGGTGCTGTGCAGAACACGCCAGGATTCCCGTGGGATGGAGCTGTCTCACGGGTGGAGGACAGACCTCAGAGTACGTTTGAGATCAGCTGCTCAACAGGCTAAGAACACACAGATCAGGGCTGAACTAGAGAGGAGCTGAATAGTTTGGACTGGGATCTCTTTAGTATCCACTCATGTCAGTGTAAACATATTCTGCTTCAGCATCCATGGCACCCCTTATGCTTTTTGGTCTCCAAGGCAACCAATAAACCAAAACAAAAGTTTGTACGACTCCCTGCTTGGTTCTGTTTATGAAATCAACAGCACAATAAATGTTAGGAAAGGCCACTTCTATAAAATGCTGCAAAGAGCAGGATACATTTCATTACATTTTTAGGGACACCTCAAGATAAAACACTGCAACAGGAATGCATATGCAATGCCTTGTATGAAGCTGGTATAGTATGTAAATTAGTCATAAATACAATTTAAATGAAATCATCCAATCTGACCCTTTTCCAAAAATGCCCCCTCTATAAAGTGGAAAATAATGAAAAGCAAATGCAAATCTATTTGGTGGACAATATTCAAAAAATAAGTGGGAGGGAACAACTAAATTTCTGGAGTTTGTCCCACCCACTCATTTGCATTTTAATATTGTCTACATTGAAGCGTGCCATAATTTGAATATGCAAACCCAAATTGTTTTAACTTTTATTTGTATATTGTCCAAATCAAACAGACATATTTTAAAATGCAAAGAGATAGCATTTTCATTGTATATCTGAGTCAAATAATGTGTGTATATTATGAACAATAAAAAGCATTAGTGCTATTGCATTTTCATCTTCAGCATTGTGTTTTCATTGGATTAGGGTCCTCCAAATGCCTCCATAGTCCACAGCCCTTGAGAGTATTGTGAGGAGGATTGGAGTGAGAGTGTGGATGCTGATGGAACAGGTTTCTGGACCCAAGAGCAAGATTTGGTGGAAATCTAGATTGTCCCAGATGACGATGTACTGTATCTCCTCTGCTCTGCAGACATTTGAAGTTCAAAATATCTGTGATGTTTCTCCCTGTGACCTTCTCAGATTAAAGCCTTCATCTATGAAGATGGATTCATGCAGGATTTGCATCATCGTCCATTTGCTAAATTTTGAAAAAGTTTCTTCAAATATAGGCCTACTATCAAACTGCGCTGAAGTGTACATTAATTCCGTCCATACATTCATTATGTATTTGTTTGTCTGTCTACATATTTTACTGGAGACAATAGAGAATTTTTTTTCGGCCTGTGCTTTTAAAAAAAACAACCAAACAAACTCACTTTTGCAAAACACCTCTGCTGAGGTCAGTCTGCCTGTCCAGCTCTCTCAATGTCCCAATGTCCCACAACATGGTCAACCGACGCTGCTCCATCTCATCCCATACTTCGGTCCTCGTCTCCTATGTCCTCGTCCTCCTCCTGGTCTATCTCTTCCTCTCTCTCCCCCCCCCGCCCCCCTGACGGCAGTGTTTGATCATTGGTCCATAGGTTTAGTGTTTTACAAAACAGGGCCTCATAACTTAGCAAAGACGTGGCATCATAGCTTCCTGTGTCTAATGTAGAGAAGTGTCCAGTGTTCACAGAGAACGTGTGAATAAATGTGCAGAACTAGGATGAGGTTTTGCTCCTTTAGTCATACCTGCAAAGCCATTTGGGTTGAAAAAGGTGACAAACTAAACTGTTGGGGGGGGGGGGGTAGGGTCTGGGGGCACCCCCCAGCCAATTTTTGCTATTTTAACATGTAAATTAAGCTTCAGCCGACTCAGAGCTACTTTGTCTTTTGCCAGCTCTTGGGCCAGGTTCACCATCACTGGTGTAAAGGAAAACGGAAGGGAATGCTCGGCCATAGTAGAGAGAACCGTTGCCCTAGGCAAAGAAAAGCATTATTAGATTTTCATCTCTAGTACAACTTTTGCTAATACCTTGCCCTGCCATTTATTATAACCCTGTGAACCATGGCTTTGGCTAGTATTTCATAAATTGCGATTGCTACTGTAAAGCTGTTAGTGCTAGCCCAGTGTGTTTTCAATACATTTAATCTAAACTAACTCACACCCTGTACAATTTGTCTTGGTAATGAAGCCTACTGCTATGGCATGAGCCTACTATGAAAAAAGTGAAATAATTGTTATCTTTTTTTTTTTTTTACATAGTAAACTAGAAGCCTATTTAATATATACACACCTCTGCATTTGCAACACGCTGGAATATAGCTACAGGCACCCTAACTCGATCCTTCATTGCTTCAGGCCCATTGGAAGCACTTTGTGTTGGGCTTGGACAAGGATGAGATAGAACACTGGCTGTTGTTAATATAGTGCACACTTTTTGCCGGTGCACCTCTGTTTGGCACTGTGTCATGAGAGCATCGGAGCCCTTTTTGCCATAATTTATTTCCTTAGCGCAAAGACTGCCCTTGGAAGAGCCCGCTTTGTCGATTTTTTTAAAATATTGTGACAGCGGGAAGCTGTATTGCTGTGCCTTCACCTCCGTTTTCACCTCCAGCTTTAGCCAAGTAGCTCGACCTGGACTCAAGCCCTGATTCAAGCTGGGCTACATACAATGCTTCATCCTCTTTAAGCTCTCTCATTTTGAAAAGATAATCATCAGAATATTTATCGTTTGGGTCAGGGCTCATTTTTTATCACAAACGTTTGTTAAGGCTAAACCCAACTGCATCCGTCCAGGTTTAATGGTCCTACTCTGCGTTCACACCAAACGGCGACGGGGCGACAAGAATATCCCATACAAAGTGAACGTAGAGATGCGTATCGGGCAAACTTTTCATGAGAGAAAATCGGCGACAAGTTTTGATTTGTCGGGCCACACTTTCGCCGTGCACAGGAGAGCGCGTTCATGAGGATTTGTGGCGCGACAAATTCACTCGAGTTTGAAATATTTCAACTTTGACGGCGAAATTTCGCGTGATGACAGCGCCAATCAGCGTTACACAGCGTGGCCACTGAGTGACATGTGTAACGTAACAGCACAGCCAATCAGCGGTTTCAACAGCGTGGCCACTGAGTGACATGTGTAAACGTAACAGCCAATCAGAGTTTCAAACCGGCCAAACTCAGTGTAGTGCAGTCCGGGGGTGAACTGCAGCATGGAGGAGAAAGTGATTGTTTGCAGGTTTGCGACTCCCCGGAGCTCTATATATATATGATTATATATAATAATAATTGTATATATATATATCACGGCTAAAAGCTCTGTGAGCCTCCGGATGGCCGTAGCGCAGGGAGCTAGGGATAAGGCTTCTCGGGGTTTGTTTACTGGCGTTGCTATGGTTTCCGGTCTTGTGTGTTCCAACGGTTTATTAGGTAGGCCCATCTAATAAATCTCTGTCTAATCAATACTTCATTCACTGCCTCTTTCGTGGTCATTAAAATATTAAGAATAGACTGCGTCGGGTCCTCCGACGTCTCTCCCTCTTCCACAAAAGTTAGACATGCAATGGTGGTTATCTTGTTGTGGCGCAAGAAATTAGACAAAACTTGCACAGCGACAGATTATGATTTGTGGCGCGTCAAAACTTCGGCGACAACGCAAACGGGCGACAAATAGAGTTGGTGTTTCCATTACTGCTAGCTATTCATTAAACCACAAACGGATGTGTATTTTTTCATTACGTGTTCGCTTTCATCCCTCTCATATCTGGTCAGTCCCCCCCCCCCCCCCCCCCCCTTAAAAAAACACTCTTCGGATCTACATGATTCACGTAAATGACCTATTTTGAGTTGAAAACGGCGAATTTCGCCGAAAGGTGACTAGTTTGCAGGTACGTTTAGTGTCAACAAACACTAATCATTCATGAATATACAACTACACTGCCAGACAATTAGAAGGAAGAAGCAAGGAAAAATAGTTTGCATCCAGGTTGGTGCCTACACAGGCAGGAAGAGCCAAGGTAGCGCTGGAGCTGAGGCCCACGCGGATCATGGACATGGAGCTGAGCTGAGAGAGCACTAAAAGAGATAAGAGGCTTCATGGCCGCTGTGATGCCTCATTCATGAAGTGGAGGGCTGTCCACACACGGCCACACCATTTATAGTGTTTCGGAGCGGATGCACATACGACAAATCCCTTTATGGGACTCACAACAGCAGGACTCACTACAGCAGGAATCATTAGAGCATGACCCACTACAGCAGGAATCATTAGAGCATGACCCACTACAGCAGGAATCATTACCTTACGTTCACACCAGGGTTTCCCGCAGCGCTTTCCTGTTAAGGCGGCCGCCTTAACAACAAAGAGCTGCCGCCTAAACTAACTCGTCTTCAAAAAAAAAAAAATCAAAAAAAAAAAATCTATAGGCCTATGCTAGCGATATTCGCCGTGTTACTCTGTCATGTTTTCTCCCTTTCATTCAAACCCTCTAATAAACTTTTTTAAATGGGCCTATGCGTGCGAACAACGGCCTCTGGTGATATGTCATTTGTGCCATCTATCATCATTCAATCAACCTCATCTGGGGGAAAAACAAACGATTTTCGGAAAAGACGTTCATATGGAATTTGGATAGCTGACCCCGACAGACTGTCGCATCAAGGTAAGATTATTATTTAATTCTTTAAATACTAATAATAGTCTGTCAACTGTTCGTTCGTAGTAGACTACCTGGAATTACTTTGATAGGCGTAATGTTTTCTTATCAAGGCTGATTGCGTTTAACGTTTACAGGTGGCTGTATTAGCCTAGCCTGCTTTTGACGTTTGCATGTGATTTTCTCTCGTAATGTACACAGCCAAATGGAGCGAAAAACACAACCAAAAATTGTCGGCTTCTTCATGCGACGAAGCCGGCCGACTTCACCCTCTGCATCGCCTCCTCCCCCCCAACCGCCGCCGCCGCCGCCCCCGCCGCCGCCACCAGCAGCAGCAGCAGCAGCAGCAGCAGCAACTCCTCCACTGGATCCCCGGCAATCCTCTAAACACCGAGGCAGTGGGTGGAACCCGGAGTGGGCTAGGAACCCCAAATATGCAGGGTTGATTTACCATACCGAACACGGTAGAGCATTATTTATTTTATGTTAAATGATGAAATATAAAATGCAGACTAAGCTATACAGTGACGTGCAGTCAGGGTAGGCAAGGTAGGCACTGCCTACCCTGACAAAATTCAAACGTAAAAATGTTTATTAAATAATTTTATTTAATAAACTTGTATTTGTATTTGTACCGAGTATTCTTGTGTTTTATATATGCAATATATACGTTATTCCAATTGTTTAGACGTTACGATGACAATTGTATCAGTTACGCAACATCAAATACAAAAAACCGGTAGAATAAGCAGTGCCTTTACTGTCAATTCATTGTGAACGGCAACGAAAAACTAATGTGGCGCATGCACACTTCGATCCTGTATTCTTTAACATCTACGCCGAAAGGCACAACTCTGGTGTGCCTTTGTACGTAAATGTTATGCCAGTAATCATCTACGCTACGTATCAAACATGGACCAATCGAAATCGAGATATTACTGGACATTTGCGCAGCTGACGTCATTACACCGGCTACACGTAATCCCAGCGAAACTCAAAAAGTTAAAATGACAGCAGCGACATCTACCGATATTTTAGAGCTAAGAAATTTCTCTAAACTCAACTTTACTAGCAAAAATGAGCTACTGGCAAAAGGGAGGCCTATGCCAACACTTGATGCACTCTTGCAGAAAAAGGGACCGAAAATTGTTCGCTCGTTTCAAACGGATTGGTACGAGAAAAAGGATTGGCTTTGTGGCTGTGCCACCAGTCAGACTGTTTGGACTGCAACGGGATACTGTGATTTAAACAACCTGCCGGCAGCTTTAACTAAGCATGAAAAGTCATCAGCTCACATTCAGTGTCAGATTATGCTGAAAACCTTCGGCAATTCACGGATCGACCTTGCACTTGACGAGCAGAGGAGGCTGAATATAACCTACCACAATGAAAAGGTGAGGGAAAACCGGGAGGTGTTGAAGGATCTGATAAATGCGACCTGCTTCCTTGCAAAGCAAGAGCTTTCTTTTCGTGGCAATGATGAGAGCACTAGCTCTTGCAATAGGGGCAATTACATTGAGTTGTGCTGATGTCAATAGCTGCGAGAACGCAGAGGTTTGGCTAGACTCTACCGTACAATCTGGTGTTTTCTGGAACATCTAACAGATAATACAGAATGATCTGATCGACTCAGTGGCAGACGTGCTCCTCGCTGCTTAACTGAGTAGCAGTGCACATCGATGCGGCCCCCTTTGTTGCTGTGTGCACGTAGTCTGGTATGAGTCCACTGCGATGTCACCAAATCAAGCCACTCATCTATCTCTGTTGTTTGTACGTTATGTACTGTTTTTTTAAGGCAGAAGTAAGACGACAGGCCTTCTCTGGGTTCTGATGACGTGAGCAACGGACCCGGAGAGCACAAGCATGTTTGCAGTATGTATTGGGCTCGTTAGAGAAATACAACTGCTGCGATAAACTGGTTGCACAGACGTATGATGGAGCCCCTCTGTCATGGCCTCAGAGCTAAATGGGGTGCAGGCAAAAATTAAAGAGAAGGTGCCCGAAGCTATATTCACGCATTGCTATGCGCACAAGTTAAATTTGGTTCTAGCCCAATCCGCAAAATGCATCCCCGAGTGCAGAAACTTTTTCAAGACAGCTAAGGGACTTTCTGCCTTTTTTGGCAAATCATCCAAACGCGACCCATCC
>OLKM01007276.1:0-12146 GCA_900291075.1 Melanogrammus aeglefinus | reverse complement strand
GGAGATATTTGCAAAAGTGGTTGTGAGGTACAGAAAGAGTCGGAGTGTTCTCAGTGCAATGAACTTGCGTTTTTTGCAGTCCTTACTGAAGAAGCTATCTGCTTCCACTTTAGAGTCTATTGTGGCTCGCATTCTATCCAGGCTATTAAGGTTATGGACCCAGACGGTGGAGTCTCATATTTTGGTGACCCGATTTCTTAAAGAGCCCAGCGGGACCCCCCGGGCCTGTCAAGGTTCTCATGGACTTACATCTGTTTGGAGCCTCGTTAATACTCACGTTTCTGGAACAGTCGCACTATGAAATGGCTGTCATTTAGAGGTGGCTTTTTCTGGATCGTGTAGCCAAGCGTGTGAGCGAGCTTCATGCGTTGTAGTGGTGAAGAGTGTAATATGCGGAATTCAGATGGCACAGGGGGGCACTGGTGGCCTACCATCTTTTTCACATCTTTGGCTGTCTTGGCCACTATAACGGTCATAAGAGCTGAGCTTTGCCCCTTCCAGGATGAAGAAGCTATTCAGCCAGACTACTCTGCCGGTGAGAGCTTGAGATGTTACTACGGAAACTGTGGTTTTCGCAGTTCTATGGCCTTTTGTCTGCTACGGGGGACCGAGGAAGGAAGCGCTGTCAGAAGGGGCTTCGAATAGATGGTAGGTGAGGTAATGAAGAGGATAATCAAGAGGACTGCATTTGTCTTACGATCAGAGGCATTCACAAGGAGTGTTCCACCTCCTGGCAGCACTAACGGGAGTGGCTCTAGGTGGATTTGGTGCAGCGGTCATGGCTTGCAGCGTGACCTTTTGCCCAGATTTTACAGGTAATGATAGCTGGCTCACAGCTGTGGCTGCGCAGCTGTTATTAGTGAACCCTCAGGCCTTCCTAAATAGGTGGTACAGGAATCTCGTGACAGTGTACATAGTATCAGTTGTTAGCACTGCTCTGGCGGTTCAGTAGAATGATGAACGAGAGTTACGTATGTAACTAGGTTCTATGATTGGATGACGCCAGGTTTCTCTGTACTCGAATCTTGGCGAGACAGATTCTGGAAAGGGAAATATTGGAAGAGTGGAGTGGGTTTATATAGACGGCGACATCGACGTATCCACCGTCTACGTGTGAATTTGTTTGATATTAAATATCGACCTGCGCATGCGCGATGGATCATCCAAGTGTATAAGCAGTGCTCTGGCGGTCTGCAGAATTCATAGAAGAGTAGTTAATACGTACTCTGTTGTTTGTCCATTTTGAAATGAAGGTGAAAGACTGTGTTTGCGCATGATAGTCCTGTCCATAAGCCACCCCACCTGCTGACGTATCGGGATATTAGCTTTAGACAGCAAGACTTGGATGCTAGCTCTAGCTCCCATCCTGAGGCTCGGGCTGGAGCTTTGGCGGTGGAAAAGCAAAAGCCAGGTGCTTTAGTCAAGCTCTATGTCCAGCATCTCAAGCTTAGCTCCACTAGTGGAAAAGGGGTAGGTATGATGTAAATAATTCTCATGCCATTAATAAATGTGAAAGAAAATTGAATGTTCTCTAGCCTGGGAAAGGCAGAAGTGTTTGGCTCAAAAAGTAAGAATTCTCAACTACCACAGTGATTGCGCCTGCTGCAAGCGTTCCGCTGTTTCGTTTGGAGGGGGAAGGACGGAGGATGCACAAGTGTAAGGGTTATAAGAATTAGTCTTTAATCATTTATTGAAATTCCTGCTAAAATGTGTATATATAGCTGTATATTGAATTGTCTGCAATGAGAGTATAATAGCGCATCTTACTGTTTCCTTTTAAATCTATATGAGTCGCAACCGGATGCTGTTTCCGTTTTTTCTAGCTCTCTGCTTGGGGTATAGGCCCGATTTGCATTTGCTCTGCAACAGTATTATAATTATACACTTCGCTAAAGTGAGATCGTCTCATGCATATAAGGCAACAGATGTTTATCTTGTGCTTTTCCGTTTTGTATTGGTGTTGCTCACGTCAGTAGTAATTACTAATTTTGCACTGAAGTTGATTGTTATTCCCCCTGTGAATGTCGATTCCGTAATATAATTGTTAACTATGTGTGTGTTAAAAGTGCCATGAGTTGCGTTTCGTTCATTTTGGTCGCCCATGTCTCACAGGCGCGCAAGTGGCCTTTTAAAATTTGATAGTCACCATAGGGTGGTGGTTACGTAGTTTAATTATTTTATTTAGTCTGTGCTTTTTGTATTTCTCTATGTATTTTTTTCTATTTACTTTTCTATTTCATAATATATAGTAAAAAGGATGATGTTAGAGGTTAAGAAATAGTTAAGAATTATATTGTATTTGTTTATGTTAAACCACATTATACGATACATGTTAAAAAAGTATTGTGTTTAAAATCTTTATCGATTTGCTTAATTACATCTTGGAATTCATTTCTGTAGTGGTAAAATGTCAAGATGTGCATGTATTGGGCAGTTTTTCCAGCTCTCTGTTCGGATGTCGATTTCGGGTGCGCAAGTGGCTAGATCATATATTTGTGGTGATGCGATCTTACCTGATTGAGCTACCACATAAGCGACCATTACTTTCATCCAGCCTGCGTGTAGGGTTCTTGGCGGGACGGGCACACGAGTTACATTGGTTGCAGTGACCGAGACTTAGACCTATCAATCAGCTCTTGATACCGGTTTGATCCCCTGCTACACATTCGTCCAGATGAGCAGGTTAAGATTTGCAAGGGTAGGAGTAATCAGCTGAAGTTATTACTGTACACTGGAGACATTGTGTCAAGGTTGTACAAATAATTGTATGTGGCAAGCAGTAAGTGTCATACAAGATGCTGATTTATTTTAACCGTTTGATTTATTTGCCATTTTCCTATTGAATGAATTCTATATTGGGGTGGATTTTCCAGAGTGTAATCAGTTTTCTCCCAGGTTTGGCACACCACTTTATGGTTGGCAGGGCAGCAAGGTAATGCTCACTCTATCTTTTTTCTGTTGATAGTTCTACCCGGGTCTTGGATTTATCCCATTAGAGGCAGTTTTTCTGATGCTGGCGTCCTTGATGCAGCTGACCAGCAGCAGTGCTAATTCCCATGTGCTCAAGTCACGTCTCAAAATCCTACTTTAGTGGATCTAACTTCTGAGGTGGTAATAACAGAATGATGAGGACTGTCTTTCAGGAGATAGGTCACATCATTAGCTGACAGGCCATCATGTCGCCTATGACAGCCACACATCGCAGTAGCCCTGATTACCGTGTCACACCAGAATGTGAGACAAGCACACTGAAGTAGCTACTAGCGATGTGTCTGATGTATCTCAGGTTTCAGGGTGTCAGCAGGAGGAAGGGTAAAGGAACCACATCGTTTGTAGGAGATGGGTCGATCGATAAGGTTAAACACGATGGGAAGATCTGATGAGCGCATTCATGAAAAGAGAGTAATGTGAGAGTTTAAAAGAAGGCTGCGGAAATCCTTGGGCATTTGAAGGGGAAAGTAAAGATTAGTGACACAGGTTTTTATTGGCCAAAATTCCGGGCTGAGGCGGCCCAGATGCGCGCGGGGCGCTGGGGGGGGGGGGGGGGGGGGGGCAGGCATGTGTCGCTGTCAACCCAGACCTCACACTACATACCACACACACACACACCACACCTACACCACACACACAGTGAGGCCTGTCCAATATGCACAACTCGATCACACTTACACACTTGGGCGCATTGGCGTGCCGCGTTTAATTGGGCTTAGTGTCATTGATATGCTCTGTTAATGTGTTATTTTTTTCGTTTTTTCTTGTTTGTTTTATTTACTTTACAGTAGTTTGGGCTTACACATTTATAGATCTGAATCTTGCGCATAGAGACAACTTTTGGAGTAATGAGACTGATCCAGCAGCACTGTTTATTAAAACTGGTTGCTGTGCTGTGTGTGTGGTCGTAGTTGTGGTCTGTGCGCAATGGTTCAGGCTGCACTTGTTAAGCGTGTCCCGATGCTTGCTTTAAATCTTCCCCACAACATGTGCGTCCACTTAATCTATGGCTGCCACTATATGTAAATATACGTTCCGTCGCAAAAACGTCACCAAAGTCTCTGTGCGTGTAACCAGCGCACTGAAGCCAAGTGTGGAGGAATGGGACAGCACATAAGTGCAATTGCTATTTGCGGGTGTTTCCATTGAAAGGTATTTTGCGAATGAGTCGTAACGTGTCTTGCGTTTCTATGGTGACGGCACAGCGATCTCAGCTGTATACAGCTGTTATTGTTTTTAACTTTGACAAAAACAGCGCTTTATTGCTGAAGGCAAAGCCGCTGTGGCTGTTGCACAGCGGTCAAAAAATTAAAGTGCGCACTCACACTAGGGCCAGTTGTTCTTACATCCCGTGCTGAAGCCTGAGATTGCCCCCTCCCCTGTCCCCCGCTGGCGCCGCACTCAGTCACACCACCTCCAACCACACATGCTGCTCAAGCCCGGCTGCCTCCGTTGATATAGAGGGATTATTTGTTACCAACACGGCCGGATGTGGCGCTTTAACCCTGACTGCCAGAAAGAACGGAGCTTTTAACACCAGCCGGTGATGAGGTGCTGACAACAATATAGGTTGGTGGTGTCCACACACCCGTTACTGGTTTATGTGACTTAAGGTGACATTTCCGGCGAGAGGGGGCTTTTGGGAGTGTGGATGTGAGCCAAAATTTCCTTCAACCATGCACGAAAAAGGGAATGATGGAAAAGGTTTTTATCATATTATTGAGAAACATGCCCAGGTCAGCAATGCATGACAAAACATGTGGTTCATTTTGTCTCTCAAGTCACATAAACTCCACACAGCGTGGACACACCACAACTCCGGTGACGCCGGTTGACGTGTAGAAAAGCGAAAAATGTTTCCATTACACTTTTGCGATAGGGCTTACACGTTTGTTATCGATATGACTCAAAAACCCCTCATGAGAGTAACAAAACTACTTTTTTGCGATATTTGAGTTTTTTCGAAATGTAGGTGTTTTCATTTACCAGTTTTTTATTTCGATGTTTAGGTTTTTGCGCATTTCAAGCATGATTTTCAAGGGTAATGGAAACGCACCTACTGTTGCTGCAAAATTTGATGAGAGAGGAGGCGCTTTTTAATATTGCTGAAAGGCTAAAGCTCTACATTCGCGCTTACCTTTAAAATGCTTAAAAATGCTAAACGGACTTTGGGGTTTACTGACAGACATTTTCACTGCACAAATCTTAGGAAAATAGACATCTCAATACAGAAATATTTTCTGGAATAAATACAACCAGCCGACTTTGATTTCATATTTTATTTTGAAAACGTTTTTTTTTTTTAAAAACTCCTCCTACGGCAAGCGAGGAGGGACAAACTTATGCTGTAATGCCAAATACTGGTGTAGATCGCCATTTACTGGCTAAACATATTTTTGACAGTTGGCATTCACAGGCCATCACTGTAAATAAGATAATGATCTGCCCTGGTTAAATAGATTAAATAAAAACATTATCAAATAAAATAAAATCAAAATAAAACATTTATAAAAATTAAATATTTTGCTAATAAGTAACTTCTCCTGACAGCAACTAACTTTACACATAACTGCGCACATCAAATGCACCCAGATAACAGGATAGGAAAGGTATAAACACAGGTAGACTTTTTAAGGTGACACAAAGGGCAAACACATTACACCAGGCTGAACTTTTGAAAACAAAAAGTGGACAAAAGTGACATAACCTAACTAGGTAGCTCTCAAAGCTAACGGCACAGTTCACAGCCTGCTGTTGAACGCTTCAAGCGTCCTTTCTTTGTCTTGTAGAACCTTCTCAGGCACTCCTTGAAGTTAAATGCATCCTGGTTCCGGTCCATCAATGGCCACCTTGCAACACACGTCAAGGTGCCTCCCTTGAGCCGGTTGCGCTAAGGGTGTCTTCACCTTTTGAAAAACAATTAATGCATTAAAACTGCATACATTATGATATTGTAAAATGAAACTGTGGAATATTTAGATACCACTATACAATCTTGAGAGCGGAATACAGCCTCTCCACATCAGCAGTCTGGACAGGAGCTGTGATAGGCAGTTGCAGCTGCCAGGCTCAGGGGTGATAGAGCTCACAAGGCTCTTTGAGGACACCAGAGCCTGGAGGAGCATACCTCTCAGGGATTTTGTTCTTAAGGAAGACAGAGTAAGAACACAGGTAGATTTAAAAACAATAAATAATAATAATGGTGGTGGGTGCTGAGAATGCAGTTAATACTGGTACCTTCAGATCAGGGTTCTCTGGACCCGAGTTTGAAGCTTGTCCCACTCAAACAGCAGGTCGCCTCCTTCAGCCTTGGGAACTGGCTCTGCCAGCCTGCTCATCTCTGCCTCCCCAAAGTCAGCGCATCCGTCATGAGAATGTGTCTGGGAGAGAACACGCTGAAGAGAGACAGGCTGCTGGTGGTTTGAGAAGCGAGTCTCAAATGTTTTCTCCACAAGCTCAGTCAAGAACGGCTCCTTCACCTGTAAAATAGTTGAATACATTTTAAATATTAAAAAGCTAGAGGAGAGAAAGCAAGTCTGTTTGGATGTAGTTATTCCAAAATAAGATGTCTCTTTGGAGAGAGGTGCTTGGATGTTATTGGGACCATATTTAAAATTCATACTTACAGTGGCATTGAATCTGTCCCTACATTATCAGCAAAGATACGCCGGAATCTCCTCTGCAGTGGCTTCAGGCCCTTCCTCATCGTTGAGCATGCATGCTGCAGCGGTCCTTCGCTGCCCTACTTCAGCTCTGTGAGAGACTGTTTCAGCACGGTGACCTGAGAGCAAACATGACAGTTAGTTAGGGAAATCATTTGGACTCAAGGAGAAAATGAACGACTATAATATTATAAATATGGCATTGATATCATACCTTCCTGCTCCTCCTGAAAAAAGAAAGATTTCTTTTTTTTGAAAAATCATAAACTGCCGGTGCAGCTTCTCGTGTACAAGCTGCATAGGCACAGGGCAGGGGGAAAGAAGAAGATCTCTTTATGGAAGGCGTAGAGCCCCTACTGCAGTAGGCTCAGACCAGGCCTGGGCGGGAGAGGTCCGCCAATAAGCGCTGAAGGATGCGGCGCATTACGTTGGTGGCCTCCATGTGTTTGACTCCCACCTGGTGGCACTTTCCTCCCTACAAAAATAAAATTGGTCAGACTTAAATAGATGATTTTTCAATGAGCTCAACAAGGTATCTCTAAATATTATTATAGCACTGACCTGGAGTTTTGAGTTTTCTGTGGAGATCAAACAGCCTCTCTAATTCTCTCAGCAACTGCTCGTTCGATTGCTTGATGCCTGATAAATACAGAAGACGGTGCCCATTTGTTCTGGTGTACCTTTAACAAGGTACGGGACCGCGGCTTGACCCCCCTCCTTTGGCCTTTGTTATTCAGTCAGTCAGAGACCGCCAGGTTGAGGCGATGAGCCACACAGTGGATGGTTATTAAACCAGGGAATGACTCCTGAAGTCTTTTCCCCACTCCAGACTTATTACCGAACAATACAAGTTGAAAATTAAAATTTCCCCATCATTAAGTAAAATAAAAGACCAATGCAAGAGAGACAACTTACCAGTCATTACTGCAGCGCCATCGCTGGCAAAGGAGGCCAGTGTCGTAGTAGGTAGACACTCTCAGTCTTAATGACCCCTATGATGTGTCATACAGTGACTCTGCATCACCCGCTGAAACCTCGACCATGTGGAGCACTCTGGTCTTGGGGCATGGTGTTCCCACATGGTCAGGGTCCCAAAAAAGCTAAACTAAAAATGAAAAATTCAGTCCACAGGTATTTTAACCTTTGAACACATCCATTTTGCATGATATAATAGATGTCAGAAAACAATCTAACCTCACAACAAGACCCAGCTGCTTAGTGACAGAGATGTCGTGGTTTATCAACCATAATCCACACTGGAGATTTGGACACTCAATCCTCTGACATCCGCTTCCCACCTTGCAAAGTCATCATCCATGATGCTGCCCACAATTTCACCATTTCATCGATGATGATGCCACTTGTGTACTTGGTGTTGGCGCTGACCTAGGGGTACAGTTAGGCTGGCTTAGATGACAGTCATGAGATGTTCAATTGACAATAATGGAATTCATTGAAATTTAAATTCTACAGAATATTTACATTCAACCCCTCAAAATAGTAGCAACTGAGGCGTTTGCAGAGTTGTAAGATTGCCCCGTAGCTCGTATGATGAGGCCACCTTTGCTTCAAGCATTCATATATGCTATCTGGAAGCAACCCTCCAGGGCCCGGTGGTCCATATCCACCTGGGCAGCGAGGGCACGCTGCAGCGTTCTCCCTAAAGACACAGCAATGTTTTATTTTTTTAAAACAATAGTCTATTCATCACTGACAATAATTATGATGACACATGGTAATACTTTTATAAAGTACCTTCTTGGATGCCTCTCTCTTTTATTTCTGCTGCTTGATGGACAGCAGTGAGCTCATGCCTTTTGAGGTTGTCAAGCCTGAAATTTGAGGAAGGCTGCTTGACAAACATGGGCTGTTTGAGGTGCAGGAGGGGCGTGTTTCTGGCACACATAACATAGCATGCCCTGCTCATCTTTTTTTAACCATTGAAACGTTTGGAGCCAACGGGGATCAAAGCCACTGGCCCTGTGTTTTGAAGATCTGAAAGATTGATTAATAAAATTGACAATTAGACACAAATAATACAGGCATATGGCTTTGAGAACTTCTTATCATGCCTAACTAAAAGCATCTACCCGGCTTGGCTTCCACTTGCAGTGGCCTCGGACTGCCCTTCACTTGCCTCAACAGCCTCCTCTGAGTCTGACCTAACCCAAGAAGTCAATTACCACATTTCGTCAGAAATTGAAACAGTAATAAGCGTTACTAACGCATGTAGCAAACATCAGTAGTGAGGGTGGCATTTCTTTTTTTGGCATGAATCGGGGGTAAATTAATGTTATGCTCAGTTAGCTTCAGTGTCATGATGTGTGATAAAGTAAATCGACTAGCTAGCTAACCCCGTTCCTCCTCTTGATGCCGAGTCCTGCCCTCCACTCGCCTCGGTTTCTTCAGCTTGAGACCTGATTAGAAAGTTACACCTCGTCAGAAAAAATATAATTCATTAAAGATTTTATTGATTTATTGATTATATCTTGAGCTGTTATCCGTCTGCACTGTTTCTACCTGTCCTCCTCATACTCTCTTGCTCTTTTCTTATTAAAAAAGTCGCTGATTTTCCGCGACATTATGAGGTCTGTGAAGCATAAAATATGGGTGAAACATGTTTTTTTTTGTATGAAACTTTGTGTTTTTTATGCAAAATAATTCACCTCACCTGTTTCAAACGTGCCGCGGAGTCCTCCTGTCGCTAACGGTCGCCAAGCAGCAAAAGAAACCACCGCTCTGCGCCAGTGAGGTGCATTCGCGCTCAGCACAAGGTTCGACCGGAGCGGAGCCCCAATTGGCCCCGCCCCGCGGGAACACAAGCAGCGCGTTAACGTCATTTTGCCGCCTGGGGATGAAATCAAACGCACCCTTCTGCTGCGGTCCAATTTGAAAACAGCGCCATTGAGCTTCCATAGAACTACATTGATTTTCAATCAAGATTCCAGCTCGGCGGCGGACAATATCAGCGAGGCGGCCGCCTCAAAATTTATAATGCAGAAAAAACCCTGAGTGAAGTTTGGCATTAGGAACAATAACATTGATGTACATGCTCAGCCCAACATGATTTATGGTCTCCTCAGAAAACACTTTAGCTGTACTGGGTACTCTGCTGTCCCTTTAGCTGACTTTTACTCAACTTTGCCTGATGACCAGGAGGACCCTATGACTACTGGCTGAGACTAAACAGAGCAGCTGACCTCGCCATTGACTGTCTGAGAGAGCAGGGGAAGACGCTGGACAACCCTGAAATGAAACCTAGCCCTCACTTTCAGGTCCAAGACCATCGAGAAGTGGTCAGCATGTGAACTGCTGGAGGTGCTGAACGAGTACCATGCCGAAATGAGCTGCAAAGCAACTCCCCCGGTACATGCTGTGAAGAAGATGGAAGTTGCAGTACACACAGCTGAGGTGAGCCATAACCCGGCCCCTGGCCACAGTGGTCACGTGCCAACTCAGACCTAGAGCCCTCAGTATGTTCCCCTGGCGGAAGTGATGGCTATGTTGGAGAAGGTTCTGCTGCGTGGGACCTCTGACCAGTCACAAGTGAAGAGGTGAGCTCCACCCAGGCATCCTAAGGACAGAGTTGACGGGTTCACTGACGTGCCATGCATTATTTGCAAAGATGATGGTCACAGTGGTTTCTCTCATTGCCGGGAGAAGAGGCTCTGCTTCAAGTGTTATGCTCCAGGCCATTCGCGCCATTACTGCCCAGCAAGGAGGGCCTCTCCACAGCCTCAGGAAAACTGACCAGTCTGTACACCGGGGAGGACTGTGCAGATCGGCTTATTGAACCTCCCACCAGTTATGAGGAACCCGACATGCTGAATATTAAATCCCTCTATGAGTCGCATGGCAGTTATATTGGCAGTACAGAAATATCATCCAAGAAACTGATCTTTCAGGGATCCCAGAGGATAGCAGAGACTGACAGCTTGTTCTACACACCTGTACTTGTGAAGAATGGCCCCACTTTCAAAGCGCTGTTGGACAGCGGGTAGATGGCCTGTACAATAAGTGAATCTGCTGTTGAGTCCCTCCTGCAGCAGTACCCTGACATGAGAGACAAGAGACACAGCTGATGATTATATCATTGTAGGCCGCGGAGGACACCACATTTCCCCCAAAGTCATGTATGACCTTGATGTCACCGTTTACGGATGCAGGATGATCATTCCAGTAATGGTTGTTCCTGGCCAGACAGAACAAATGATCCTCGGCAGCAATGCTATCAAGCATATTCTAACTCAACTGAAGAGCACTGACGGCTACTGGAGGCTGGTTTCCTCACCCGACAATGGTCAGACTGATGACCACTGCCAATTCCTGTCGCTGCTTTCCAACACAGAGAGATGGAGAGGTGAACGCATTCCAGATAAGGTGGGAACAGTGAAAGTCAAGAGTTGTGTGACACTGAAACATGGAGCGAGCACCTTGTCTCGGGCAAGTTACCTGAGTCTTTTGTGATGTCAGTAGGCAGCACTGTGGTCGTTGAACCGACCCAGTCTAAAGCCAGACCCAAACAAATCATTGTTGGAAGAGTTATTACTCCACTTTGGTGAGATCAGACACGGTTTTACAATAGAGGCAAGGTCGGCAACTGTCTGGGGCCCCACCAACTTCCCCGAACTGCAGGGGCCCCCAGACCAGCTGCCCACTCTCCATTCAGCTGGGAATCGGGGCCCTCATTGCTCCCCAGCCATTGCATTTTTAAATGTAAATGTAAATTTGTATGTTTAAATCGGAAACAAAGACAACAAACTAAAATACAAAGAAATAAAGTATCCGTCTACACCCCCTCCCATTTCGTGTTATAATGGACTATCTCCATCCGGGCCATTGATCGGCGAGAGCTCCAAACTTATGTAAGGTGGAGGAAGTTTGGGAAGACGTACGAGTGAGCGGTGGAAATTGATATCAAACAGTGGAAAATGAAGGCGAAACTAACCAAGTGGTCGCCACCAAAAGAAGGAAGCCGGGAGGAGAAGGCGAAATCAAAAAATGACGCACTCTCAAGTGACAACATTTTTTAATTGTTTCGACCAACCCACGCGGTGTCGAGGAGCAGCAGGAAGGCGTCGCTAATTCGAAGGGAGGAGGTAATGAACGCGTCATGCTCGAGCTCTGACGAAGAATGCACAAATGAGGAGTGCGTGAGTTACGTCCTGATTTCTGTTGACCACCGCACGAAAGTGTTGCGTCATCATCGGAGATGATCCGGCGTTGTGGACAACGTTTCAGTGGACTGTCCAACGTTGCTGAGCTTAGTTGAAAGCAATGAACCCGTACATAAGGAATGGAAGATTCCCCCAAAACACAAGGGGTCGGCGTTTACATGAAAGGCACAACTCATTTTACAAGTGATGAAAATGGGGAAAACAAAATCAACAGGACGTGGTATTGTACAGCAAAGTGAAGACGTGTAATGTGTTTTTGTTGCAGACTTTTGCTAAGGAATGAGTCACAGTCACAGCTGAGCTCAACACGGCATTA
>OLKM01007275.1:0-12148 GCA_900291075.1 Melanogrammus aeglefinus | reverse complement strand
GAATTTAGATTTGAGGATACAAGTTATTTTTCTGAAAAACCTATTATGTTTTTTGATTAATCTGGGCCGCTTTATCAAATTACAACAGGTGTTAAAGGCACTCATGACGCCATATCTGGTCTCTTGTTTGATAAAACCACGCTCATGTCCGAGGTAAAGATACATGCGATACTAATTTGCATTTCTTGCACAACATCTTTGATGGTTTTAGATCAGCTTTTTGTCGACCTAATGAAAAAATAGTGAAGCTAGATACAGTTTACTTAGCTCGCTTAAATTGTTTTTTAAATCGTCGCAATAATAAAAAGGACAGATAAAATACACCAGTTACGGTTTTATATTGAGGATAGAACATTTACGACACAGTATGGTTACAGTCATTGACTGGAAGCCAACTACAAACCAGATCAGTACTAAGTGAGAGATGCTGATCACGGCAAACGTAATATACGCAGAGTCCATTCTTTAGGTGACAACCTTCGGCGCAGTAGCCGTCCCTTCAAGCAAACGTCAATATACAGTATACACATGCAACATAAAAAACACACGTCAGCGGATCTACACACCCGACGCACATCCTTAGGTTTTTTATATCGGGCAATAAACAAACGACCAGGTGGGTTTTAAAAAAAGTACAGGCCGCACTCGGCGGCATCGGGGCACGCAGCGCATCACACACACAGCAGCACACCACCACAGCAGCACACACATCACACACACACACAGCACACAGCAGCACACACACACACACATTGACAAATTAAAATATCCGCATGATTATTCAGCTTAAAAGTAAGACTGCGTACTTGCTTGAAAGAATAGGAGAGTTGAGGGAGTTATTGTGTGTGTGTGTGTGTGTGTGTGTGTGTGTGTGTGTGTGTGTGTGTGTGTGTGTGTGTGTGTGTGTGTGTGTGTGTGTGTGTGTTTGTGTGTGTGTGTGTGTGTGTGTGTTTGTGTGTGTGTGTGTGTGTGTGTGTGTGTGCGTGTGTGTGTGTGAGTATGTGTGTGTGTGTATTAGCATGTGTTTATATGGTTGTGTGTCATTCGTACGTACATGTGTTTGTGTGTGTTAGTGCGTGTGTGCGTGTGTGTGTGTGTGTGTGTATGTATGTGTGTGTGTGTGCGTGTCCGTGTGTCTGTGTCCATGTGTTTGCTTTTGTGTGTGTTTTTACGTGCGCGGTTGTGTGTGTGTGTGTGCGTGTGTGTTTACGGGGTTGTGCGCGCGTTCTAGATAATGGTATTTCTGGACATACACCAGGCTATTATTGTAAATCAGACGGCCTTTCAAGCCCTCTTACACAAAGCAACAGTTTCTCACTGTAGCCCATGGTGGCCATATAGAAATTACATGAATATGGATTAGACCGCAAAGTGGTATGGAGAGAAGGCAGGGATAGATGGAAGCAATGGAGGAAGGATTGAACGAGAAAGAGAAAGATAACATTAAGGATGCAGGGAGAGAGAAGGAGAGAGAGAGAGAGAGAGAGGGAGAGAGAGAAGAGAGAGAGAGAGAGAGAGAGAGGAGAGAGAGAGAGAGAGAGAGAGAGAGAGAGAGAGAGAGAGAGAGAGAGAGAGAGAGAGAGAGAGAGAGAGAGAGAGAGGTTAAACGAAGAGAATGTGACAATCGATGGTTAGCAGGGATTTACTGCCGTGCCAAGTTACGACCCAAACATATTTCAGCAGCTGGATGCTCTCGCTGCTGCACTTCACTCACAATCATCATGTCCACCTCAGAAAAATATGGCTTATGTTTTTCGGTTTTGTTGTGTGTTTTTGTGCCAATAACAGACCCTTGCTGCGGTTCTCTAAAGACAAAAAGCCCACTTCAGGTCTTTGTCTTGTTTTCTCTTTCACCGCGGTCCAACCGACTGATGGAAGAGGCCGCCGGCTCCTCAGAGCTCCAATTCAACACACTAGAGAATCCTTCTCATTTTTTTCTCTCTCCTCTCCAGTGGATTCCATTGGACGCGCTTCTGAATATTTCCAAGGCTGTTGTCGAGTCCCCCCCCCCCCCCCCCCGTCCCCCCCCCCCCGCGCGTTGAATCACAGCTAGGTTTTAAGCATTCGAGACTGGTTGCCGAGCAACAGCAAACAAAAATATGCTAAAATTAGTAATTTCTACCTCCAGCGCACATGTCCGTGCGGGGCGCGTACGGATTCGGTGCTCGGGGTTCGGTGACGCACGTCTTCCCGGCCACGAAAGAGCCTGTTGACTCTCTGACTCTCCGGAGGAACCCGGGAATCAAGCTGGGATAGCGGGGCCGGGCCGGGGACCCGGGGGCCCCCACGGGGGGGCCCTTGGCTGGACGGGCTGCCCCCATCTCCCTCTGAGACAGCCCCCTCCTGCGACCGACGATAAATAAATCCTTCTTTTGCCTTTGTTTGTTTTTGTAATTACACTATTGTCTGTGTGCCTCAAACTACCCAATATGTTGTGTTTTTATGACTCCTTCCATCTCGCACGGTTCGTGTTCTCCTCATTAACTGCTTTGTGACTTTCCACGGTTTGAAAGGTCCTCTGCAAACGCACGTTGGATTGTTATCGTTCTTATTATTCTGAAAGCGTGCGTTGCCTCTCTCTCTCTCTCTCTCGTGTCACTATCGGAGACCACGGGAGGCAGGGAACTCAATAACAGGGATATCTCCACTTCATCTGTGTGTTGATTTGCGTGTATCATTTATTAGCGTTGACAGCAAAGATCGGGCTGAGGTGGGGCATGTGCGGTTGGCGTCCGCAATCAGCGGCATACGAGGAGCGATCCCATGAACGAATGGCCGTCCCTGGTTCCCTCGTTCTCACCGCAGTGTGACACCTTTTTGGGAGCACAAGGATACCTACATCTCAACGGTACATACTCGGATCAGCCTCACCAGGCGACCTTTGAGTAGGAGGAAGCTGGAGAAGAGTTCAGTGGACGCACGTAGACGTTCCGCTAAAAAATAATACATCACCAAAGCTAAGCACCGACGTTGTTTTTGTCATTATTCAAATATTTGGCGTCGCCCACCCTGCCATATGTTGTGCAGGAGTCGGAGATCGTTTAGATCTGTTGCCACGACGTTTCCACATCCGCCGCTGTCAGTCAGGGCGACAGAAACGTTAATGTATACAGCTGTTGCTGAACACGTTCACGGTACCAGTGGGTGCGGGCACGAAGTGGGCCCTCAGAATAACAATATGTCATAAGCAATCATTTCACCCACATGCAGAACGGGTAAACTGTACTTCTGGTCACACACATATCCCTCTAATCACACACACACACACACACACACACTCACGTACACTAAACCCTACGGATGTATTTGAAATGATTACAGTAGGCCTACTGTGAACTCTATTAAAGAAGAGCTGCACACGCATCTATTGTGCACGCCTGTGTGTGTGTGTGTGTGTGTGTGTGTGTGTGTGTGTGTGTGTGTGTGTGTGTGTGTGTGTGTGTGTGTGTGTGTGTGTGTGTGTGTGTGTGTGTGTGTGTGTGTGTGTGTGTGTATGTGTGTGTGTGTATGTGTGTGTGTGTGTGTGTGTGTGTGTGTGTGTGTGCGTGCGTGCGTGCGTGCGTGCGTGCGTGCGTGCGTGCGTGCATGTGTGTGTGTGTGTGTGAGCGTGTGTGTGTATCTGTGTGTGTGCTTGCGTGTGTGCGTGTGCATGCCTGTGTGTGCCTACGTGTGTTTGTCTGTGTGTGTGTGTGTGTGTGTGCCTGTGTGTGTGTACAGCCCTGAGCTAGTCATCATTGACAGCAACCTTTCCATCTCCCGTGGTCCACGCAGCAAAACAGTCAACGCATCGGAATTGCTCACCGCCTCCGAACACAATGTGGGGCTCAAGAGGAACAACCCCTCTGCTTTTAGTCATGTCTCAGTGATCCGTCTTGTTTTCTGTCTTTGTACCGGCACATGCTTAAAGTTCACTGACAGCACTGGCAGTGAACATACCAAATACATATGTGTATCATCGATGATAACGTTGAGTCCAGCATTGTCACGATGAACTTATAATTAACCAAACATTTGATCGATGTGTAGTTTTTCAATAATGCGCCGTGCTAAAGGGTTCCTATTTCACCAGCAGATTCTGTGTTTATTCATCGTTTCAAGCCTTGCCAAGTCCTCCCCCTCTGTTGACATCACCGCTGGGAGGGTCCACCTAGAGGTGGGATGGATGGATCAGCCAACCAGTTGGTACAGTCCACAGAACCAGTTAGCGGCCTGATCCATCCATCACACACCTGGCGGTGGAACGGGCTCCTCTAACATAACAATTATGGTGTTTAATTGTGTCAATTCTAAAATGGTGCATTAATATTTTTGTTGTTGTTCATCAATAACTAAAGGCTCATTAATAACTTAAGACTGAACGTTATTATGACGGGTTGCCAGGTAAACAATCCTAAAACAGGCGGACAACTGTCAAGCAGAGGGGACAGAGAAGAGAGAGGGGTAGGGGAGACAGGAGGCAGGGAGACAGGAGGAGGGGGACGAGGTGAGACGAGAAGAAGAGAGAGACGAGAGAGAGAGAAGAGAGAGAGAGAGGAGAGAGGAGAGAGAAGAGAGAGAGAGGACATAGAGGAGAGAGGAAGAGAGGAGAAGAGAGAGAGAGGAGTAGAGACAGAGAGAGCGAGGAGAGAGAAGAGAGAGATAGAGGAGAGAGAAGAGAGAGAGGAGAGAGGAGAGAGAGTGATAGAGTGGACATAGAGAGAGGGGGAGAGGCCCAGAGAGAGAGGGACATATAGAGAGAGAGAGAGGAGAGAGAGAAGAGAGAGAGAGAGAGATGAGAGAGAGGAGAGAGAGAGAGAGAGAGAGAGAGAGAGAGAGAGAGTGATAGAGGGACATAGAGAGGGGGGGAGAGGGCCAGAGAGAGAGGGAGAGAGAAAGAGAGAGGGAAGGAGAGAAGAGAGGAGCCAGGAAAATAAAGAAAAGGATAGTAAACCGGATGCTTTGCTGCACGCAACATGTTGTACACCAATATATCTTAGAGGCTTGTTGACAGATGTGCACAGATGAACCTCACAGTATTGCAGTCTCTTTACTGCCTCCACAAAACCCTATCCAAGCATCTCTCCACCATTCCCACCCATCCAGCGGCAATGCCGGCAATGTGTGTGTGCTGTGCTTGTTGTGAGGGAATAATTAAGCTTATGTGTCTTTGTATGCGAGTTTGTGTGTGTGTGTGTGTGTGGTGTGTTGTGTGTGTTGTGTGTGTGGTGTGTGTGTGTGTGTGTGTGCGGTGTGCGTGTGCGTGTGTGTGTGCGTGTGTGTGTGTGTGTGTGTGTGTGTGTGTGGGTGTGTGGGAGGGTGTGTGTGTGTGTGTGTGCAAGTTTGTGTGTGCCTATGTATGTGAGGATGTTGTGTGTGTTTATGTATGCAAGTGTGTGTGTCGTATTTTATGTGTGTGAGTGTGTGTGCAGGGCAAATAGCGTGACAATTTTTGATCGAGAAAGTGGCGTGTGCGTGTTTGCGGTGCGTGCGTGTGCTAGTGATGCTGAGGGAGCGGTTGGTGATGAGTGGTAACGTTGTCTGTAAATCACTTTGTTTCAAGCGGCTGACGAGAGACGCAGGAGAGCTGGGGATTCGCGTGGTTGTGCGTGCTACAGTGCCACTTGCAGGCCGCTCTGGGCACTGCACGCAGCCTCGACGGCCCTTTGGCCGTTCACAAGCGGTGGCCTCCCAATCCCGCTCTCCATGGGACCCACAGAGTGCTTTCAGTGCTTCCACATCTGTGTGCGTATGTGTGTGTGTGTGTGTGTGTGTGTGTGTGTGTGTGTGTGCGTGGCGTGCGTGCGTGCGTGCGTGCGCGCGCGCGCGGGTGTGTGTGTGTGTGTGTGTGTGTGCTGGGGTGCGCGCGTGCGTTGCGTGCGTGCGTGTATGTTTGGGGAGGGGGGGGGTGCATTTTCGCTTGCATTGCTGACACACTCAAATACTAAACTATGCTGATTTACATCTCTCCAGAACGGCCCTTTTTAATTTCCTTCCACTTCCGTTATTTTTTCATATATATCTGCTCGCTTTCTCACTGTGTTGCTCTCACACCCTCGGCCGTTCAAGGCGTCCCTTCTGCTTCATCACCGCAGCTACCCACTTTTGTCTCTCCATGGCTATCTGGTCTGAGTCCTCTTCTAACAAGTCCTGATTTTCTTCCTTCCTGTTGTTGAAGGCTCCTCAACTCTTCGTTTTTTGTCCCCGCCGTCGACTTTGTGAAGATGGGAGTTTTAGTTTCCGTCTCCATTCACTCTGATTTCATGGGCGGAGGTAGCGAGCATTGTATGAGAAGGAGGCGCGGACCACCTCACCATGAAACAGTGTCACAAACACGCTGAACCCAGCCTGAGATCCAGACTGGAGCCTCCCATAGCATAGCGATGGGATACCATCCTTCTTTTATCCTGACTGTAACCATCCCAACGGCCACGTCGACCCGATGACTCCTTTCTTCTGATCGATCGGAAGCTGCCACAAACTGGCGTTTAAACAATGATTCAATAATAAACCCAAATCAGTTAAGGTATACGCCGTCTTTTTCGTCCTGTATCGTATACCCCTTTTCCACCAACGCAAACCCGGTGCTGGTGCCGGGCTGGTGGTTGTGCTGGTTCGTTGTCGGTCCTACCCGCCAGCACCCCAAGAACCAGATGGATTTTCCACAGACTTTAGGGGCTAGAATGGAGAACATACGACCCGTTACCCTGGCAACGCGTCAAGACAATCGAGGACAATGTTTTTGTTGAGAGAAAAACAATTTTTCTTCCTACGGGCGGCTGGTCTTCGGTTTTCATGTTCCATGTTGCTGCATTCTCCTCGCCTTAGTCTTTTTTTTAAAATGGCCGGCGGAAAAGTGTCTTTTCGGTAGCAGGTTCGTCACAATAATCCCGCCCCCGAACTAGACGTCACTGTTTTATTGTTTTTGGACCAGCGTGGCATTGTTGCTGAAAACTGTTCCGTCCGTCCCCCCCCCCCCCCCCCTGGAGCCAGGTTTTTATGTGGAAAAGCCAAGAACCGGTTCGAGATTGCACTTTCTCCGAACCAGCACTGGAACCTCGTTGGTGGGAAAGGGGTGTAAGAGGGGATGTCGTTCTGCCGCTGAGACGCACAATATTAACCGAGTGCCGATGACAGCTGAAGGGGGGCCAAGTGCTCCCTCCGCTCCCGGCTCAGGCAAAGATTTGTCTCCTTGCTCCTCTTTCAATCACTTCTGTGTTTACCCACGAGTACGTATTAAGTCATCCTCGATGTGATGTTAAATGAGGCATGGTTTGACCAAGCTGGCTATCGTATGTGTGAATTGATACGTAAAAAGGAGGGAAATATCTCGTTGGTTTCTTTGTTCTCTGGTGTTTGAGCGAGTACTTACCTGTGACCGGTGTTTGAGGAAGAGTTTGAGGGTTGATTCAGGATCTGACATCGGAAAGAAACGGAAGAGACAGCGAGGAAAGCGATGCCAGTCACGGAAAAAACTGCCCAGGCATTCAAAGGAAGTCGTGCTCAATGTTAAAACGTTCCAATGTACGAATTCATGAGTTTACACTTGGCAGGGAATTATATTTTCACACACAACAAGTGGTTTCTTTCACATCTGTGTGCCTGTTCAACTGAATCAAGGAAAAAAAATCCACAATCTGATCCTAAATCAGACAACTCCAGTATAGGGAAATGGCAAATGTGCTTGTTAGCAAGCTATAGCCTGTGAAGCCTCATCTCTCCTCTCTTTTCCTCGTTTGTTCTCTCGCTCCTTTGTTGCTTCCTCCAATGCGGCAGCTCTTCTATTCGCTCAAACCTCTTCAACCTCTTCACAGGCTGCCTTTCCTTGGTAAATTGCCAAGAAGAATTAAAAGATGAAGTCAATAGGAAGATATTTTGTTTCCACTGCAGAAGTTTCTGTTTTGAAGCGTTGATGAGATTTGCGTTGCTAAAGACCCCTTCTGAGCCGGAAAAAACTCTTACAAAGAGAAGCCAAACCCTGTTTCATCTAACTACGTGCATTTACTTCACGTCATTTAACCTCTGCAACGTATGCCTATGTAATTAGCACGTCTACACCTACACCTACTAGCAATTTAGCATTAGAGACGAAACAATTTTCTTCAGCGCTAAAGTCACCGGAAGCATTACTTCAGAGGCAGGAAAATGTCAAGATGTCAGTCGAGTCAGATTATGGAGATTGTTCAACAATAATCCAGCCATGAACTCCATGCTTGTATTATGGTACTAGACCGAATAATGTCATTTTTCTAACCTTTGTGACTGCGGCATATTGTACACTGGCGCTTTATTTACCATGTAATTAAGTTCCTATGCCGTCTAATTGGCTGTAGACCGGCAAATTCTATTCACTCAAACATCCCAAATGAGTACACATTTTGGGGCTTTGAGTCATTTTCCATGAGCGGAAGATTCTTTATTTATACAGAGCTTTGTACAGAATCCTCCCTCCCAGGATACCGATAGCAAAGGGCTATACACCAGATGCGAGTTGTGCGCTCCTTATATCCATGAGAAATTATTTGGAAGAGAGAAGAGCTCCCTTGATTGTTTGTGTACCCTAATGGTAGTTTATGTCTTACCGTGGTAATAGGCGGGTTTTGAAAGCTATCACAATCCCTTTGACAAAGTAATCAGACGACTGATTCATGAAAGTGTGTTTCAAGATTTTTTGGAGGTATAAGATGTGTGTGGTGCGTGTGTTGTGTGTGTCTGTTGTGTTGTGTGTGTGTGTGTGTTTGTGTGTGTGATGTTGTGTGTGTGTGGTGTGTGTGTGTGTGTGTGTGTGTGTGTGTGCATGTGTTGCTGTGTGTTGTGTGTGTGTGTGTATTGTTGCCGTGGTGATGTGTCTGGCATGCGCTTGGTGGTCTTGTTGTGTTAGGGTGTGGCAAGAGATGTGTTGGATTGTGTGTGCTGATATAAAACGACAATTGGCTTACCGGTGCAGCCTTTAAAGCACATTGACAGTACCCAGGCCAGAATCACAGGGACACACAAATTAGGTAAATTATCGCTTGATGAACACAGGTTGCAATTAAATCCCCCCTCCCCAATCCGCAACTGTAATGAAGAAAGAAAGAGAAAAAAGAAAGAAGAAAGAAGAAAAGGAAGAAGGGAAGAAAGAGAGAAAGTATGAAAGGAGGGAAAAGAAGGCAGAAAAAGAGAAGGAAAAAAAAAGAGAAGTATGAAAGAAAGGGGGAAAGCGAGAGCGGACCGCCAGTGAAAGCCGAGAGAAGATGGGAAGACGGCCGCCCACGAGACAAAGGCTTTCTGGAAAACACCACTGAGCGCCTGCATGTTTGATGTCATTGATTGAGGAATTTTCAGAATTGACAGCGTCTCCTGAGTCTGAAAGCAGGGAACACAAACAACAGAGGAGGCTTGCGATGGGTGTCTAGGGGGTACTTTGGAAAATACTTTCTGTGGGGGCGAAAACAGTGGAAAGAAAGGGATCACGCCACGTGATGCGAAGGATTGTTTGTGTGTCTCTTGTATTGTGTTGTGTGTGTTGTGTGTGTGTGTGTGTGTGTGTGTGTGTGTGTGTGTGTTGTGTGTGTGTGTGTGGTGTGGTGTGTGATGTTGTTGGTGTTGCGCGAATGAGGGTGTAATTGCTTGTGTGGTGTCTCTGGTCAGCTGTGTTTCTGTGTGTGTGAATGAGAGTGCCTGGGTGGTGTGGTGGTGTTGTGTGTGTGTGTGTGTGGTGTGTGTGTGTGGTGTGTGTGTGTGTGTGGTGTGTGTGTGTGTGTGGGTGTGTGCACGCGCGCGCTGCGTGTGTGGTGTGTGTGTGTGTGTGTTGTGTGTGATGTGTGTGTGGGGTGTCGTGAGATGCAGGTTATGTCTGTGTGTGTCATGTGTGTCAGAGTGCATGTGTGTGTTGTGTGTGTGTGTGTGTGGTTGTGTCAGTGTGTGGTGTTGTGTGTGTGTGTGTGTGTTGTGTGTGTTGTGTGTGGTGTGTGTGTGTGTGGTGCGTGGGTGGTTGTAAACGCTCATGTGTGTGTGTGTGTTTACATGGATCTCTGTAACCACAGCCAATTTAAACGAATGTGTCTCTTCCTCGTCACCGGGGACAACAGTCGCCATGGGAATGCGGCTGTCAGAGGAGCAGGCACACTTCCATCAGGCAGCCTTTGTTGTCTCGCCTCCTGTAATTCAACCCCGCCGCCATCACACAGGCACACCGGCATCTTCCTCCTCATCATCAACGTCATCCTCATCTTCTTCCTCCTCATCCTCATCATCATCATCATCTTCCTCTTCACCCTCATCCTCCTCCTCATCATCATCATCCTCATCATCCTCATCATCCTCTTCACCCTCATCATCCTCATCATCTTCATCATCATCTTCATCGTCCTCCTGATCATCATCCTCATCATCTTCTTCATCTTCTTCATCCTCCTCCTCCTCATCATCCTCCTCATCCTCATCCTCATCATCATCATCATCCTCTTCACCCTCATCTTCCTCCTCATCCTCCTCCTCATTCCTCCTCATCCTTTCATCCTCATCCTTCATCATCCTCATCATCCTTCCTCATCATCCTCATCCTCTTGCCTCCTTCCTTCCTGGGAGGTTGCGTTCCAGACCCCCTTCTTCACCCTCCTCTTCCTGGGCCTGCCCCCCTGCCCATTCTTGTGCACCGTATGTCTGAATGTGTGGAGATAAACAATTACAGATATACAGTATATCGTTTTTTAATGATCTTTCATTAACTTCTTCATTTCATAACCCATGTGTTCCCCAACGTCATGACAACAATACATACAACAACATAAAGAAACTGATAACGTATAACAGACTACTGTACATGCGTGGTTTGATACCCACCCAGGGTCACCCCCCCCCCCCCCCCCTGTTTCCCACTGTTTGATTGAATTACAGTGTCTGTGTGTGCCTCGATCACAGCGCTGTAAACAAGACGACGTCGTCGGGGATGTAAGTTTAACAACAGATGTCGAGTCCTCCCCCGGTGTTGATCCAGCTTCCCCCACCAACGCGGCGGCATCAACACATCTTAAAGCCGGGCGACGGCGCTATCGTATTTTGATCGTCAGCCCAAAGTTTGTTGACTACCAAAGGAAGATCAAGGGAATGCAAATCGCTGGGGAGTCAGCAAAGTGCGTGACAGTGACTTCAATTCAAGAGCCTCCCCTACCCCGACTGCGCTGCAAACGGATCAGGCGTAATTAACCCGCCGTCTTTCATAATCCTACGCTACCCCCCTCCATACCGGGAACAGCAGTCTTCCTGTCCGGCAAGGGCAAACAATCGCTTTACTGCATTCGACGTGTGTGGTTGTGTGTCGTGTGTGCGGGTGTGTTTTTGTGTGTGTGTGTGTGTGTGTGTGTGTGTGTGTGTGTGTGTGTGTGTGTGTGTGTGTGTGTGTGTGTGTGTGTGTGTGTGTGTGTGTGTGTGTGTGGTGTGTGTGTGTGTGTGTGTGTGTGTGTGTGTGTCTGTCTGTATGTATGTGTGTGTGTATGTGTGTCTGCGTGTGTGTGTGTGTGAGAGAGTGTATGTGTGTTTGTGTGCATGTGCATGTGTGTGTGTGTGTCTGTTTGTGTGTGTGCGTATGTGTGTGTGTGTGTTACCTTGAACAGGTGCTGGAGTGACTGTCACAAATCATGTTCTTCCTGTCCATTAGCCCCATGAATCATCTTCCGCAGATGATCCATTGCCGCACAGCAACATGCAAATCGTCGCCGCTGATGATGAAGACCTGCCACGCTTCAATTGTGTGCCTCATTGTTTCAATAATCAGTTACAATCTCTTCAGGGCCGCCTTCTTTATCGCAGGAATCGCATGACCCTGAAAGCGGTGGCATGTGATGCGGTACTCAAAATCGTACTCAACAGTGTTGTCTTTTGGACTATTATAAATATTAAGGGTCGATTTGAGGACACGAGCCGTAATGTACACCTCACCAAAAAGCATCTGATAAATGCACAGTGTTTTCCCTTCAAGGAAGGGTGTTTCGTCCCGTGACTCCCGTCAAGTTTGGGTTTTAGAGGCTCATGTTGATCCGTTATGCTGATGACACAGTAAACATAAACTTACCCCCCCCCCCCCCCCCACGTTTATCATCTGAGAAAAAACAAAGTCTTAATGTCTTACGAGATGAATGATGCTTATGAATCACAATACTATCGTGTGTGTAGAGGCACAGCTTTCACT
>OLKM01007274.1:0-12154 GCA_900291075.1 Melanogrammus aeglefinus | reverse complement strand
GCATATTATTCATAGCTCCAGCTTAAAAGTAAGATCAGTTTCCGCGCAGCAGCATTCTTTCTCTCACTTTTTTGTCATTTACTCCGAAAACAATTTGATCTCGTATCATTGAATCTCGAAGCACTCCAAAGTTACACGTTCTGGCTTTTAGTTTCAAGTCCGTTACAAAGGCATCAAAACTCTCCCCTGCATTTGAATGCGCGAGCGAAACACATACCTTCGTACGTCTCGTTCTTCTTCGGCGAACAGTGTTCATCTAAACTTTGTTCACAACCATATCGAACTTTCCCTTGTCATCGTCGCTGTCCAAATCACAAACGTGTTGTATATACCTCCACTGCTTGCGGTCCCGCGACGTAAGAGCAGTGCAATCAACCGTGCATCGGGCTTGTCGTCCAGCCGAGGGCTTGTGCAGATAGAGACTTGAATCGTTGCTTGAACGTTCTCACTGGCAATCCACATTTCCAGTCTAATTTCAGAGTTCAGGCGGCTTCAACACTTCTCATGCCTTCTGTTGGACCACTCCTGGTACCATGTAATGTTACTACATTAATCAGAACGTGCCTTTAGTAACAGATGGTTTTATTGATGTAGCCCGTGAGCTAGTAACTCCAGCGTGGCTTAACATTTGTCTTATTCTAAATACACACATATATTATATAGTTAGTATTACAATTAGTTACAGGTGCCGCCACCTAGTGGTTGGTGGTAGTCTTTATCTTAACATTAATTGTGTACTCTTATCATTACAGTGTACAAAGCTAGAACACGAACAGTACACAGTAACACAGTATTTCCCTTTTTTTTTTTTTTTTTTTAGATCACAGGTTACATCTACCAGGTGCAACTATAGCTCTCCCAGACCTGGTTCTGAGAGTGGGAGTCTCTGTAGGTGAAACATGCGTTGTCACAGCAGGTATCACAGGAGCCTGTTCAGGAGTTGTCTCTGGTATTTGCTGTGTTGGAAAACCTCTGTCTTTTGTAGGTGTATGTAGAGGTATCAGGTGACTGCGGTTGCGTCTCACCACCCCCTCGGGTAGATCCACCAAGTAGGACCTTAGAGTGGAATGGTTCTGAAGCACAGTTCCTGATGTCTTTGTGTCAGTTACCCATACCCTTTCTCCAGCCGTCAGAGCACTGAGAGCTTTGACAAGGTGACGCCTGTAGTAGATTTCAGCGTCTGACTTCCTTTTCTCTCTTTCCTCCCTAGCAAAAGCTACACCATCAGGCAGTGCAGGGTCTAGCTGAGTGGGAAGACTGTGGTGTGAAGACGCCTACCCATAAGGAGTTGAGCTGGACTGTATCCACTCTGAAGGGGCGTGGCTCTATAGGCGAGAAGAGCCAGGTAGGGGTCTGCTGCCTTCTTCAGCAGATTTTTGACAGTCTGTACTGCCCGTTCTGCTTCACCATTACTCTGCGGAAACCTTGGGCTGCTGGTGACATGTCTGAATCCATACGAAGCTGCAAAGCCAGCAAAAACTTGTCCAGAAAATTGCGGCCCGTTGTCAGACATAAGGACCACCGGAATACCATGCCTGGCAAAAATCTTCAAAAATCTAACTGTGCAATCTCAACATACCTTGAGAAGTAATCAACCACAAGCAGGTAAGTTTTTGCTCCCCAGGAGGAACAGGTGCCCAACTTTTGCCATGGTCTTCCCGGGCATTCTGATGGCATGAGTGGCTCCTTGCAATTCTGCTGCTCTTGAATGCATGCTCTGCAGTTGAGCACCATTTTGTTTATTTGCTGACTGAGACCAGGCCACCACACAGACTGACGAGAATGGCTTTTGCACTTCTCCACCCCCTGATGTCCTTCATGCAGTTTTACTTACAGGTCGTTCCTCATGGCAGCAGGTATAACAAGCCTTGTGTCTTTCAGCAATAAGCCGTCTTTCACTGTGAGTGTAGCTTGCTCTGGCCAGTGGTTGTTCAGTACAGGTTCCTGTTTCGCATATGCTGGCCATCCTTCTAAGCACAGGGTCATGACACATGAGCAGACACTGTCAACTTTCAGTTGCTCTTTCAGATTTTCCACACACGTACATGGGGCTTACAGGTAGTCCTTCTATGACAGTGTCTACATAAATGTTTGTGCTCTCCATTAAGCCCCTGTTCCTCTGTAGACATGCGTGATTTCACAGGTGAGCGTGACAGTGTGTCTGCTGTCCAAAGTGATTTTCCTGGAACATGCACAATGGAGTATGAATACCGCATCAGTCTCATCCTGAAACGCTGGATTCTCGGCGGCAACAGATCAAGTGCTTGTGCTCCAAGTAGGCTGAGAACTGTTTCCCTATGAGGAAATCCCTGAACCGTTCACAGGCCCATGTGAGGCCAAGAGCCTCCTTTTCCACTTGTGCATACCGTTGCTCAGTTGGAGTTAGCGAGCATGCTAGCATGACAGTTACACTACACAGCAGCAGAAGCTAGTTAAGACACTGGTGTGAAGGCGTGTCATCTTAAAAATCACTTTCTGTCACAAACGCTACTCATCAGCTGTGTAGTCTGAAGCATATTCTAGCATTTCACATTGCATGCCGACACGTTTGCAAATAGTTGACGGTTGTCACTGTAGACATTATATGAAGCCTTATTGTTGCCCTTAATTAGTTTATAGTGTTTAGATCCTGTGACTGCTGCGGAGATCAAACCCCGATTGGCACTCTTTGCTCCTCCTCCTCCTCCAGTCCTAGCATAGTTTCCATCCATGGGGGCCGGGTCCTCCTGGAAAACTGGAGAACCCCTCTTCTGAGTAACTTAAAACAAGGTCTGTATCATGACTACGCAGTAGTGAAGTAAATAACTCCTTCGGTTATGTTCAAATGTAGCTGTTTGTCTGTAAAAATAGTGAAAAATAGTTGTGTTTTGATGTTTTCATGACTTCCTTTTAAACCTTATTTGAGTTAATAATTATTTTTCGGTCACCTTTAGAGCCTGCAGTTGTTATTGTTTTATTATATTGTAATGCTGCTGTTAAGAATGTTTTATATATAACGTATTTATTACTGATGGTGCTCCTGTTGTTGCCGTTTTGTTTTTGTTTTAAATATTACTTAATATATTTAACGTCAATTTATAATAAATAGCAACGGTTTGATTTCAAACTCTGAAGGTTTTGTGTGTGTGTGCTGCTGTTAAGAACGTTTTATATCCAACTTATTTATTACTGATCGTGCACCTGTTGTTGCTGTTTTGTTTTTGTTTTATATATTACTTAATAAATACATGTTCATATTTATGTATATTTAATGTCAACTTATAATAAATAGCAACGGTTTGATTGCAAACTCTGAAGGTTGTGTGTGTGTGTGTTTTGGGGGGCACCCTGACCAGCCCAGCTTAGGGCATCCAAAAGCTTAGCAGCGGCCCTGCCCACACCAGTAGGTCATCAATGTGGCAAACCACCCCTTCTAGCCCCTCAATGACCTCAGCCATCATGCGCTGGAACCCCATGTTGGTGTCCAGTTTGCTGAAAAACTTCGCCCCCGCAAGCATTCCAAGGCTCTGGTCTACTGATGGTAGAATGTACTTTGCACAACGCACATAAACGGTCAAGCCGGTCAGATCCACACACAAGCGTACAAACTCCTTATCCTTCTTGGGCACGACCACCATGCCGGCACACCACTCAGTCGGCTCTTCGACACGGCTGATGACACCCAGGCTTTCCATGCGTCAGAGCTCTTCTTTGAGTTTGCCAACCAACGATATAGGAATTCTTCTGGGGGTTTTCACAGAAAACGGCACAGCACCAGGTTTAAGCTTGATGGCGTATGGTTGTTGTATCTCACCTAAGCCACTGCAGAGTTTGGGATAGCATGCCTTGATGTTCTCCATCTCTATGCTGTCCACACGGATGAGTAAACCAAGGGCCACAATGGCTGGTCTCCCGAGCAAGGGCGTTCTCAGGTTGTTGACCACATACACCTTCTCTGCTGTCTGTTTAGTTCCTCTCCTCAACTGCAGTCTGACGAATCCCGACACATCCAGAGGGTTTCGTCCCGGACCATACAGGAGTTTCTCTGCTTTCTGGAGAACAGGCTGCTGTGTGCCAGAAAAAAATGTTGTTTAAAACAGTCTGTGAAACGACAGTGACATCTGCTCCGGAGTGAAGTTTGAAAGTGACATATTTGTTCATTATGCCAATGTCAACAGTCCATGGTTCAGCATCAGTTCAAACAGAACCGAGAAAGTAGCTCTCACTCTCCTCTTCCTCAATACCATGCACAGCTTTACCTGCAAGGCACACATGCTGATAGTGACCCATTTTTTTTGGTGTGAAGTGCCTCCACATTTATAGCACTGAAAGCGTTTTGTGGTCTTGCCCTGGCTGTTGAATGGCATTGCACTGCTGTTTTTGGTTCTGTTGAATTTAGGATTGTCTTTTTCGTCGTCCCGTCTGTTTTAAAAAACTCTGTCCATAGAGAAGGCATCTATCTGCTTTACACCACTGGTATCACTCCTCAATGTGTTTTGCTGCTTTTTGATCACCTCTGATTGCCTAGCCATATCAATGGCTTATCCCAGGTCTAGATTTTTTTCCATCCGCATGCGTTCTGAGAGCCGTATATCCACGAGCCCTACCACAATCCTATCCCTGAGTTGCTCGTCGTGCAAAGTTCCATAATTGCAGTCTTCGGCTAGGGCATACAGGGCAGTGACGAATGCATCTACAGTCTCATTCTCTTCTTACTTGCGTATGTTGAATCGTGCACGCTCATATACAATGTTCTTTTTCACCACAAAGAACGACTGAAAGGCCTCCCGTACTTTAGTGTAGCTGCGCAAGTTTTCGTCACTTGGCTTCAAGCCTCTTAACACGTCGCCGGCTTCATCTCCCCTACAATAGACCAGAGTATTCACCTGGTTGTCATCGGAGCTTGCTGTTAAGTTGCTTGCTTGGCGGAACCTCTCAAATCTGCGTATCCACTTTGGCCACTCGTGTGGTTTGGAAAAATCAAAGGGCTCCGGTGGCTGGATGTTAAATGTAGCGCTGTGTGTGTTAGCCATTGTGCTAGCTCCTTCCACACTATGCTCGTCTCCACTTTCACTCATCTGCGACGCTCACCGGTCTCCTGTTTGTATTTCCATCCAGGTGGATCGTCTTATACTTTCACTTGGTACGTATAACAGCACTTCTGACACCATGTCGTGTTTACTGAATATTAACACACGCGAGTTCACTGTTAACTGGCTTTATTGCATGAATCCTACATCCCCCGTATCACGTGATCAACACTTCGCGTGCATCCGGCTAAACCTTCCCCCAACACATACAGTAGGTCCCTATCACGTTATTATTATTATGAACTAAAGTGCAATAATACCACACATTGTTGGATCCTCGTATAAGGAAGCCCATGGAGAGGGACTGACTCGATAGGATTACAGATGCGGACTTTACCAAACCAGAGGACTTCATAAAGTTCATGAAGTTCCTGTACACTTCTATACTGTGTGTATCTAGTGAGAAAACCCCCACCTGTGGACAGATCCTTTCAATACTCTGAAACTGAAGGCCCACTTCACAGTTCAGGAAGGAGACTCTTCGTTTGTATCCACCATTAAACGGAAGGTTTTGACTGACCTATCTGGACGTTACCAGGAGGAAAAAAGCGGCTACCAGCCGTTGCCTCGGCTGGTAGCCGAGGCAGCACTGGAACGGTGACAGACCAGTTGAAGCAGATGGCAAGGAGTTCATGGAGTACTCTACCTATGGCAGCTGAAGGCTCCAGGCTGTGGGGTCCTGTGACGTCAGGCACCGCAACGCTGTCTCCATCTTCTGGTTGGCTCGCTCCGACTGGCCATTTGACTGGGGATGAAAACCTGAGAACAGACTGACTTTAGCACTGAGAAGGTTGCAAAAAGCACGCCAAAAATTAGAGGTGAACTGGGGACCTCTGTCTAAGACCACATCCACTGGGAGCCTGTGTAGCCCTGAAGACATGCTGCACGAGTAAGTCCGCTGTATCTTTGGCAGAGGGTAACTTGGGTAAGGGGACCAAGTGCATGGATTGGGAAAAGGGGTCAACAATAGTGAGGATTGCTCTGTTACCGTGAGGTGGCAAACCAGTGACAAAGTCCAGGACAATGTGGGACCAGGGTCTCATGGGTACTAGTAGGGGTTGCAGTTGGTTGAAGATGGCAGGTGGTTGGTTTGATGGTTTATTCCGGGCACATACAGAACAGGCCTCCACAAACTCATGCACACTCCCTCCATAGCAGGCCACAAGAAGCATTGCTTGATTAACGCAGTGGTACGTCTGACACCCGGGTGACAGGCCAGCTTGGATGAGTGACCCCATTGCAGGACCTGGGGGCGGACGGATTGTGGGACAAAAAGACAGTAAGGAGGGCAAGCACTGGGGCTGGACTCACCAGACAGGGCTGTGCAGACAATGGTCTCAATATCCCATCTAGCAGCTCCTATGAGGCACTGTTGAGACAGGACGGTACTAGGGGCAGGAGCAGGATCCGAATCTGGGAACTGACTAGACAGCGCATCCGGTTTACCATTCTTGGACCCTGGTCGGTAGGACAGACAAAAGTTAAAATGGGAGAAAAACAGAGACCAACGAGATTGCCTGGGGTTTAAACGTTTAGCCGAACGGAGATACTCCAGATTCTTATGATCCGTCCAAACTAAAAATGGCTCCTTAGCTCCCTTCAGCCAATGACCCCACTCCTCTATGGCCAATTTTACTGCCAATAGCTCTCTGTCCCCAATGTCGTAATTGCGCTCAGTGGGAGTGAGTTTGGGAGTAGAATGCACAGAGGTGAATCATCTGATCTGCCCCAGACTTCTGAGAAAGAATAGCACCCACCCCAACATCTGAGGCATCCACCTCAACGATAAACTGATGGTCAGGGTTTGCTCAAGATCAGGGCTGATATGAAACGACTATTCAGGTTGTTGAACGCTGCTTCAGCAGCTGGTGTCCAAGAGAATTTCACCCTGGAGGAGGTTAGAGCGATTAGGGGAGCAGCCACTGAACCATAGTTGCGGATGAACCGCCGGTAGAAGTTAGCAAATCCCAGGAATCTTTGTAGCTCCCGCCTAGACGTTGGACGCTCCCAGTCGGTGACTGCTTTTACTTTCGGACCATCCATCTGGACCCCTCCTGCTGTGATGACATACCCCAGGAAGGAAACAGTCTCTTTGTGAAATTCACATTTCTCCTTTAACGAACAGTTGGTTCTCCAAAAGGCGCTGCAGGACACTACGGACATGCTGGGAGTGCTGGGAAACCGACAGAGAAAAAATTTAAATGTCATCTAGGTAAACAAAAACAAACTTGTTAAGCATATCCCTCAGGACATCATTAATCAGACCCTGGAACACAGCTGGGCAGTTGGTGAGACCAAATGGCATGACTAAATACTCATAGTGACCTGAAGGAGTATTAAATGCAGTCTTCCATTCATCCCCCTCCTTTACTCAGACCAGATGGTAGGCCCTGCGGAGAACCAACTTGCTGAAAACCTTGGCCCCCTGCAACAGCTCAAAAGCTGAGGACATCAAAGGCAGAGGGTAGCGTTTCTTCACCGTGATGTTGTTTAGGCCCCTATAGTCCATACAAGGATGCAGGGCGCTGTCCTTCTTCCCTACGAAGAAAAACCCGGCACCAGCAGTCGAGGAAGAGGGGCGGATGATACCGGCAGCTAGTGATTCATCAATGTATTTTTTCCATAGCTGCGGTTTCGGAAGGGGGGGCAAGGAATAGAGACGGCCCACTAGGAGGTGTCGTACTAGGTAGAAGATCGATGGCCAGGTCATACGGTCGGTGTGGTGGCAGGGAGGTTGCACAGGCTTTACTGAACACGGCCTTGAGATCCAGGTACTCAGGTGGTACATCAGACAGGTCCATGGAATCATATGTGGCTATTGAAACTGCAGGCAGGGGGTTAAGAGCATTCTTAAGACAGTTATTCAGACAGAATGGGCTTCAGCCTAGGATGGTATTATTAGCCCAATCAATATGTGGATTGTGCTTTACCAGCCAGGGCCGGCCGAGGACGATGGGAGCAGTCGGTGAGTCGAACATATCGAACACTAGGTTCTCTTGATGATTGCCAGAAATGAGTAGACTCACTGTGGGCGTGACATGGGTTATCTGGGAGAACCTTACTCCGGTTAGTGTTCTTGCCTCCAGGGATTTCTTCAGCTGGGCTGGGACGAGGTGTAGCCCAGAAGCCAGAGAGGTGTCCATGAAATTGCCATCAGCTCCCGAGTCAATAAGTGCAGACATGAGGTGGGAATTAGCTCCTGTAATGAGCATGGGAGGGACAAGGGTACAGACGGTAGAAGAGGGATGAAGAGTGACGCTCACCAGTAATCCCCCTTCTACGGGTGAGCATTGCCTTTTGCTGGGTATTGGGCGGAGTAATGGCCCGGTTTACCACAATACATGCAAGAATTGGTGTCCCTTCTTCTCTGTCTCTTGGCTGGGGACAGATGGGTACGGTCCACTTGCATGGGCTCTGGTACGCTGGGATCAGCTGGTACTGGCAGGGATGGGAGAGGGACCACCGAGGTGGGTGACTTCGGAGGAGGGCGGAACTCTCGCTCTCCGGCACGCTGCTTCAGGCGTTTGTCAACTTGGATGGCAAGCTCAACGAGGTCATCAAAGGTGGAAGGTAGTTCACGGGTGGCGATCTCATCCTTGATGGCCTCAGAGAGTCCATAGAGGAAGGCATCATACTGGGCTTCTGGATTCCCGCCACTGGTGGTAGCGAGGGTGCGGAAGTCTATAGCATAGTCGGAAGCAGACCCCTTGCCTTGACGGATTCGCAACATCACTTGGTCGGCCTCTCTTCCATGCACTGAGCGATGGAAGACCTTCTTCATCTCACCTATGAATGCCTGATAGCGGAGACAGACTGGGGAGTTTGAGTCCCAAACCGCAATTCCCCACTCTTGCATGGCCGGTCAAGAGGGTTATGACATATGCAACCCGGGACTGGTCTGACGGAAACTTGGCGGGCTGTAGCTGAAACACCAGCGAACATTGCGAAAGGAAAGATGTGCAGGTTCCTGGTTCTCCAGCATAAAGTGCAGGAGCTGGCAGTCGGGGCTCTCGGAACAGGTTACCAGATGGGCCGGGTGGGTCGGGCGGTGTTGGCAGTTGAGGCTGGGGTGGCCGCACCAGGGCCAGTTGGACCTGCTGCAGCTGGGTAGCCAAGTCTGTGATGTTGGTTGTGATGGCCTCCAGAGACCTTTTAACTGTCTCAAACTGGGCTTGATGTTGACCGAGAAGCGCTCCTTGCCTCTCCAGCACAGTCTTCACCTGATTCAGGTCTGCTGATTCCATCTTGGTCAAATCGTACTGTCACGACTCAGAACGGGAATCAATTGCAGATCAAAGAATCCTGATATAAACAAGGATAACTTTTTGGAACTACTTGACCTGGTTTCCAAATATGACCCAGAAATAAAAAGGCGACTGGATGAATTATCCAAGAATGGTAAACTACTGCACCATGCTATACATAATTAGATACTGGAAATCGCAGAATCACTCCTTGTCAAAAAAATAAAGGCATATTTGCATGATGAGCCGGACACATATTATGCGATGAAAGAACCGGCTGTGGGATTTGTGGGAACGGACAAAAGGACTGCAGAGGCCATATCGGTTAAGATTTTGGAAGTGCTAGAGCCATTGCAGCTGACGGCGCATCAGTCATGTCGGGGAATAGAGGAGGGGTACATGGGATACTGAAGAAGACGTTTCCCAAGTGCACAGCAGCTAAAGTGTCTCCTGGCATTTCAAAGTTTTTCGATATAATCAACAGCTTGCATAACTTTATGACTGGGGCGCACAGACATGTCAAATTTCTGGAAATTCAACAGCAGATGCGACCAGGGAAAAAAACACTGGAGCTGGAGATATGGGAGGTGGAGCTCATGGTCAAATGCAGTCAGTAAGGTGTTGACGCTCCTGGGACCTATTTTGGAGACCCTTGCCACATTCTCCGAAAGTTCTGGCCAAACAAAAGTTGAAGCTGACTCCCTACTGCACCAAATGCAAACAAAAAAGTTTATGTTTCTGCTTGTCACATTCAACCTATTATTTGAAGTCAGTGAATACGCCACTAAGGACTTTCACACTATCAGTTACGCCATCTACCCATTGCACCATCCGTCAATGGATGACGGAAAGCGCGGCTGACGGATGGGGGAGTAGTCTTTGCAGAGGCATACGTCAGCCAAGCCCGAGCATACGTGATCTGATTGGATGATGGATCCGTCGCTGCCTGAGAAGTTGAAAAATTTTCAACTTTCTTGACGGATCCAACGGAACGGATGGATCCACAATGCATTGCGGCTCCACCCCATTCAAGGTCCATGGGATCCGTCCGTTGACAGATGCAGTGGGCAAGAGGGGTTACAGATTGTATTGATCTGATTGAAGGGCTCAAGGACAGCTACACACAACTCAGGAATGAAAATGATGCATTTGATAAAGTGATGGCACTGACAGATGAGTTGATGAATAATATGAGATTGTGCGCTGGGATAACAATGGATCACGCAAGAGGAAGTTGCCGGCCAGGTTAGATAATATGCACGTTGAGTCTACTCGGGGCAAATCATCACTTGTACAGCAAAACTCGAACATGCAGAAATTATGGAATGACACACTGGACAAGCAGATGATGGAGCTGAACACTCGTTTCAAGCCCGACACATACGACTTTATGAGAGATGTGTTTGTGCAGCAGCTTAAAAGAAAGGCAAAGGCCAACAAGACCATGAACGAGAAAAAGGAAACACTTGTAGAAGTGCTCTACGCATGTCCCCGTGATATTTTCCCCAACATGAACAGTCTCCTGCGGGCCCTCCTCACATTACCCATGATGACATCTACTGTGGAGAGACTCTTTTCAGCTGTCAATCGGATAAAAACAGGCACCAGGGCAACAATGTTGACAGATAGACTAAACTCATTGTCCCTGCTTTCATTTGAAAGGGAATTGACTGATTCACTGGAAAATCAAAAAAATCTTGCTGTGTTCAGCACAAAACCCCGCCGTCTCTTGCTGTAACAAGTCCCACAAACAAGTTTGAATTGAATAGTGTGCATCATGTGTGATTATTTATCAGTTAATTGTTGATTGTTATGCTGTTGTTTATATGGTTAGATATGTTATTCATTTAATTATTCTTGTCACGAAAATAAGCAAGCACGTAAGCTATAATATCCGCACATAGCCACAAGGGAGCAGGACCAAACATATAAGCTGTAATAACTGCACATAGCCACAAGGGGAGCAGGACCGAATACATAAGCTGTATTAACTGCTCATGGCCACAAGATGGGAGGATCATCCGACATATGAGGAAGCCGGAGGCAGGCTCTCAGATCATACAAGCCAGAGTGTATGATCTGAGTGTATGATATGCCACGCCTACTCTGCATAGGAGCCGGCGCGCACTCCAGAGAGGTCAGAAACACACGGTAGCCCAGTGATTTTTAACCTTTTTTGAGCCGCGGCACACTTTTTACCTTTACAAAATCCTGGGGCACACCGCCAACCAAAATGAGACAAAATGACACTAACACAGTACATAATACATATAGCTTCTAAATGTATTTATTCTCATTTAGTGTGAAACCTGGGCCTGTTTCGATGAACACAAAATGGATATCCTGGCAGGAAACGGTAAAAAGACAGCATCACACAGCTCCTCCTCAACAGTTTCTCAGTCTCTCTCTGTTTTTAGTTATTTAATCGCAGTCAGGCATGAGAAGCCCAGCTCACACAGCTATGTGGTGAAAACGACAAGCAATGTCAAAATAGCTTGGTTGGCCAGAATGGGGAACTCCTTGCACCAGAAAACCAAAAACTGTCCAAAGGAAGATCCGTAAAGTTTAGCTATTAAAACCGCATACTTGTTTCAGTTCAATGAGTTCCTGCTTGCTTCTCTAAAGTCATGTTCCTTTCCAGCAAAGAATGCTGCGGCTGTGATGATCCCTAACCCAGTCAAGGCATTCTGTGAAGGCTGAAGAGATAAAATGACAACTTCTCCAGAGTTTTCAAATGTTTGCCCAATCAACCTCGCACACATTGCAGCAGTGTTGCCACATTGCATTTCCGTGAGTGGGAAAAATCTCAAGGCTGCCAACAAACTGAACATGTATGTGCCA
>OLKM01007273.1:5000-12157 GCA_900291075.1 Melanogrammus aeglefinus | reverse complement strand
CTAAGTGGTCCCAGCAGGTGGCCCCCGTCTGGGTAGTCCCCCCGAAGCAAACAACCGCAACGGTCACGCGCCCCCCTTCGCCGAAACGGGACCCTCACATCACACAGGACTAAGTGGTCCAGCAGGTGGCCCCCGGTCTGGTAGTCCCCCCCTAGCAACCAGACCAATCGGGTTCACGCGCCCCTGAATGCCGAAACGGGAACCTCACACATACGGACTAGTGGTCATGCAGGTGGGCCCCGGTCTGGTAGTCCCCTCCGGAGCATTGCCCAGACCAACAACGGGTCCACGCGCCCCTTGAAGCCGAAACGGGACGCGCACACACGGACTAAAGTGGTCCAGCAGGTTGGCCCCGTCTGGTAGTCCCCCCCTAGCAACCCAGACCCAATGCGGGTCACCGCGCCCCCGCTTAAACGCGAAACGGGGACCCTCACACCGACTAAGTGGTCCAGCAGGTGGGCCCCCGGTCTGGTAAGTCCCCCTAGCAACCAGACCAACGGTCCCCGTCGCGCCACCTTAAAGGGAGGAGACGTGGACTCTCACTAGCAGACTCAATCAGAAGACCTCCAGGCCCCAGCCGACACCGGAAACAATCTTTCCGTACGTCACATGTCCGCGCCCGCGACTCACACTCGCGCTCCAGCATAATGCGTTTGGGCCGCGGCCCGGTGCGTGTAGGTATTCGTGCCGCTCCCGGGCTTTTCTCTTCGCCCTAGCCAACCAGACTAATCGGGTCCACGCGCCCCTTAAGCCGAAACGGGACCCCGTCACCACGCGAACTAAGTGGTCCAGCAGAGGGGCCCGGATCCTGGTCTTTAAAGTAGTCCCCTTCCTCTGTAGCACTCTTCAGACGCATATCGGGAGGTGCACAGCGCCCCACTGTTATGCCGAAACGTGGACCATCACAAACATCTCAGACTAAACGGTCCAGTCAGGGTGGCCCCCGTTCCCTGGTGGTTCCCCTCTAGCATACCAGTGAACCATCACTGTCCCGAAGGTGCGCCGCTCCCTATAGTCCCGAAACGGAGGACATCTAGCATCTTGGCGACGACGTATAGAGTGGCCCTCCAGAGGTGGCCTCCGTCTGGGTAGTGACCCCCCTAGCAAGAGCGCAGCACCCAACGTGGTCAGCGCACCGGGAGGGCCCCCTCCTAAGCCGAGGAAGCGTGGCACAGCGTTGCGAGCAGGGTTGGCTGCTCGCATCCACGACACGGACTAAGTGGTCCAGCAGGTGGGCGCCCCGGTCGCGGTAGTGCACACGCGCGCTAGCAACACACGCAGCCAAACCGGGTCCACGCGCCCCTGAGGCCGAAACGGGACTCACAAGCACGCCGAACTAAGGGGTGCAGCAGGCGACCCCTCGTCTGGTGGTCATAGAAAGGCCCCCCAGGGGGGCGCGGAGTCAACACATAGGCGTCCTGAGTCCGAAACGAGACCCACCCGCGAGCGGGTGACACACAAGTAGTGGGCAGCAGTGGCCTCAGTCCTGGAAGGTCTAACGCTGGGCTCACAGACTAGGGGGTCTAACTCGTGCCCCTCGCAGGCCGAACGAGACCCCTTCGCCCGGACAAGTTAGTGCAGCAGGTGGCCTCATTCCGGTATAGGAGAGCTCCACTCACCTGGGCTCCAGACTAAGGGGGTCTACTCGTACCCTGAGGCGAAACGAGACCCCTACTCGGACAAAAGTAGATGCAGCGGAATGGGCCTCAGTCCTGGAAAGGTCTAACCTGGGCTCGCAGACTAGGGGGTCACTCGTCCCCTGAGGCCGAAAACGAGACCCTACTCACGACCAAGTTAGTGGCAGCAAAGGTGGCCTCAGTTACCTGGAGTCTAACTTGGGCTCCAGACTCACCGGGGGTCTACTCGTCCCCTGACGGCCGCTGAGAAACGTAGACCGGCCTAGTCGGACCTCAAGAGTAAGTCGCGAGCACAGGGTGGCCTAAGCTCGCGCGAGGGTTACTAAACACTGGGCTCCAGACCCTAGGCCGGGGTCCACCGATGCCCCCTGAAGTGTTCCTGTATACGAGAGACCCCTAACTCTACGCGCACAGTTTAGTGCAGCAGGTGGCCTCCGAAGTGCCTTGGAGGGTTCTACTGGGAGCTCACGGCAGACCTAGGCCTGGTGCCCTGACCTCGTCCTGACCCGCATGGTATGGCCCACAATGCGAGGACAACCACGGGACCGGAGAGACAAAAGCCCGGGAGTCCCGGTACGAAGAGTAGTCGCCGTGCAGACGAGTGAGGCCTCAGTCCTGAGGTCTAACTGGGCTCCAGACCTGAGGGCTGACACTCCAGGGTCCGAGTGTCCTGACCAAAGCAGTCCCCTATTCGGCCGACAAGATGGGGCCAGGCAAGTGGCCCGCGTGCAGTCCTGGAAACGGTCCTACCTGAGCTCCGAGAGAGAAAGAGGGGCTACACACTGCGCCGGGGTCCCCAGGCGAGACGGCCGCCTAGTCAGGGACAGAGCTTGCAAGAGCAGAGTCGCTCGTGGGCCTGTGATGTCAGCGAAAGTCCAAGCGGTTTTTGTTCTGGTGCCAAGTGCGATATTAGAGGTGTTGGAGAGTACCGCAGTGGGGGTCCACTTCTGTAGAATACCCCAGGGGTCATTTTTAAGAGTACGCATTGGGTCTGTTTTAAGAGTAACAAGGGGAACAAATCTATCCCAGTGGGTAACGGCAACGCAAGAAATATTTACAGTCCGCTCACTGTAATTTTATGGGCTTCGTACGATGGCGTTTTTGATACTGTCTAGAAGAAAACAGAGGCCCCGAGCGCTCATTGATAGTGGGGTCCGGGCGAGAGGTTTGCGCGGCCCTCAAAGGTGTGTCCGATAAGCTTCCTCAGCCACCTGCAGAGCATGGACCCCGCCCACCGTGTTGTCTCGGCCCGAAATATCTCTGGCGAGACCGCGCACGTCCTCGGGAAATGGCTCCACTTTGGAGGGGCACGAAGTTCGCCCTCAGTGACCGCCCATTGAGCTTGGGTGCGCCACATGACGCCGAGCCGGGTCGCCTCACACTGCGTTCCACGCAGGAGAGAAAAGAGGGGCCGCACCACAGCGTATGGTGACCGTCCTTTCGCCTCTGGTGAACCTCGGTGCCGGGCCGGCGAAAGCGAAGTTAAGGCGACGATGTATGTGCCCCCAAGTAATGTTGCGTGAACATAGGTGTCCTACAAGAGCATGCCAGCGGTCCTGGAGAGGTCGCCCGAACACGGCGGGTGCGATCCGACTAACCTCGCGGCGAGCCGTCCTCCGAACGGCTCGACAGCCGCGGCTGTCACGCCGCCCCGGGAGGAACCCGGGGCCGCACAGGTGATCGTGTTCGAACGATTTCAGTTTACCTTCTCGAATATCCGTGATGCCATGTGTCCCTTGCAATTCACATTAAGTTCTCGCAGCTGCTGCGTTTCTCGCATCGACGCACCCGCACGGCTCGCGAGGACCGCAGCCTGCATGAATCGATGCACAGCCCCCACCACTCCGCCGAGTGTACGAGAAATGCCCAGCCGGAGTGGTGGTTGTTGGCGGAATTTTTATTCTCTTTCCTCGATTCTCTCTATTTTCCAAGCACGCAGGTGACCGAAGGGAGAGTTGTCAGCCTTACATAGCAGGCTTCGCCGGACGCGCGCGGTCTCTGCACGAACATCGCACGCAGAAGCGCGGAGAGCTTGGACACCACGCGCTCCCGGTCTCGCGTGCGCGGGCGCCCGCGCTGGCTGAATAGTCTCCGCGCTCGCGTGAGTAGGTGCGGTTGGCCGGAGACCCGTGCATCCCCAATCCGGTTCATATATGCGTGCGCCCACAAACATCCCTCCGCGTTGATCCTTTGCCCCAGTAGCAATATGCTTGTCTCAAAGTTTATAGCCCATAGCATGTATATGCAGTCCACACGTGCTTTGAACGGAAAGAGGTCAAATTGCGTGAGATGCTGTCCAGCGAATGGTCTTAAATGCAGTATCATGGTTTCTTTGCACCTCGCTGCCACGATCGCCGCGTAGCTTCTGGGATAACTCGTGGCAATTCTTCAGAGGAAATTACATGCAAACCAGACGCTGACCTCCGGGGATGCGTGCATTTTATCAGACCTACCGAGAGAGGCCCCGCAGGCGGGGCGTCCGGAGGCCGCTCCGCGTGGCGGCCCCCGCCTGTTGGTGATCCTAGATAACCTGGGGAGCTGCCGCTGGGTGTTTGCCGCCCATGAGCGAGAGCTGCGCCCGGTCGGCGGCGGGCGGCAGCAGCCGACCGGTCATCTCGTATCTTATGTCTGCCCTATTGTCATACTTTCCGTATGTAATATCTTCACTATGTGTCCATACCTCTGCGCTGACTCACGCCCCGGGGGAATCGTTAGGGCCTGGCGCCAATCACGCGGGCGATCCCGGTAGGCAGGGATCTGCGAAGCGCCCGGATGGATCACATTGGCTACCTACATCCAACCCGGTATAGCGCCAGCAGAGAGCACCTCCGCCGCACGATGAATTACCCCATTGTCTCCGACCGATTCGAACTCGTGCGAGGTAGGGGACTGGGGAACTAAATAACAATGCAACGACTCTTGAGGCGCCCTGTAAATGGAATGAGTGTGTACTTTAAATCCTTTGTCAGTACCGATGTGGAGGGCAAGTCTGGTGCGGTCTCAAGCCAGCGGTAATTCCAGGCTCCAATAGCGTATCTTAAAGTTGCTGCAGTTAAAAAGCTCGTAGTGGTGACCCTGCTGCGGGGCGCGCTCTGACGGTCCGCCGAAAGGGCGTGGCCACGACCTGTCCGGCCCCTGGTGCTGCGCTCGGCGCCCTCCGCAATTGCTCTTCGGTATCTGAGTGTCTTGCCGAGGGTCGTAGATAGCGTGTTATCTGGTTGAAAATTAGTAGTAGGTTGCAAAGCAGGTCCTCGCAGTTTTGCACGAATCTACTGCAGCTAGTGGGAGAGTAATGGAAATAGGACTGTGGTTCTATTGTGCGTATGGTTCTCAAGGGACTGGGGCCTATGATTTAACAGCAGGCACGGCCGGGGCCATTTTCGTTACTTGCGCGCGCTATAGGTGAAAATTCTTCGCGTACCGGGGCGCAAGACGGAACGAAAGCGAAAAGTGTCATTTGGCTCATGGAAATGTGTTTCTATTAGTCAAGAACGAAAAGTCGGAGGTCTCGAAGGTGACAACTGAATCTAGATATACCGTCGTCGTAGTTTTTCGCGACCATAAACGACATGCCGACTAGCGATACCGGCGGCGTTATTCCCCATCAGGACTCCCGCCGGGGAGCTACCCTACGGACAGACAAACGTCTTTGGGTTCCGGGTGGGAGTATGTGTGTGCCAAAGCTTCGCTAAACTTAAAAGGATATACGAGGGCACCACCAGGAGTGGAAGCTGACTGGTTCTCTTATTGGAGTGGTAGCCTGACGGCTAATAACTAGTTCAGAAGACTCTGAATCACTGGCTTTGGCAGCATGCGCTCACGCCGGCCCGACACGGAAAGGATGACAGATTTGATAGCTCTTTCCTCGATTGACTTGTGGGTTGGTGGTGCATGGCCGTTTCGTAGTTTGTTGGTGGAGCGATTGTTGCTCTGGTTCAGAGTTGCCGACACAGACGAAGCGACGGACTCATCTGTGCCAGGCTTAAATTAGGTTATCGCGCCCCGTCGCCGCGTCGGTGTATCGTCCAGAACTTTCTATAGAGGCATATGGACAAGTGGGCTACAGCCACACGAAGATTGAGCAGAAAATAACATGTGTTCTGTGATGCCCCATAGATTCCGGGGCGCACACGCGCGCCACACTGAGCGGATCAGCGTGTGCCTGCCCTTCGCCGACAGGCGTGGGTAACCGCTGAACCCCGCTCGTGATGGGGATTGGGGGATTGCAAAACTATTTCCATGCACGAGGAATTCCCAGTATGAGACGGGTCACAAGCTCGTGGTTGATTAAGTTCCCTGCCCTTTGTACACACCGCCCCGTCGCTACTCACGCACCGATTGGGATGGCTGGCTTAGTGAGGTCCTCGGATCGGCCCCGGCCGGAGTCTTCACGGCTCTGGCGCGCGTGCCGAGAGACGATCAAACTTGACTACTCTAGAGGAAGTAAAAAGTCGTAACAAGGTTTTCCGTAAGGTGAACCTGCGAAGGATCATTAACGTGTATTGCCCACCCGAGCGAACTCAACCACAACCCCGATGGGTCGAGAAAAGGTGACCGGGTCCCCCCCGAAGGACCACCGCTCTCCTCCGAGGAAAAACAACTCACCCCCCCACCCCATGCGAGCGGAAGGTTGGGAGGGGGCGCAGCACCCGACCGGTGACGCACGCCCACACAAAAGACGGGACAAGCACAAGCCCACCCCGGAACGCGACAGGTCGCCGCGAAGTCTTCTGAGTCTGACAGAGCACGCGTCGAGGCGTCCGGGGTGAGCCCTCTAACTCACACGGGCGTGTGTATCGGATAGACCGGGCGTCGCCCCCCGCTTTGCTCGTTCAAACTATCCCAGGCGCAGCTCGGCCTCGCCTCTGGCCGGTGCACACGCGGCGCCCCCGCAGGGTACCCTGACGCATCCTCCCGCCTGTCCACGCAGGTGGGAGAGGGGTTCAAAGACCGTGTCGGGTCGCTTCGCGGTTTCGGCGCGGCGCCGTGGTCAGTCCGCCCAAGTCAAACCCCTCGAGTCTTGGAATCTTTGTCTTTGTTGGAAAAAAGAAATGAAAAAATACAAACTCTTAGCGGTGGATCACTCGCTTCGTGCGTCGATGAAGAACGCAGCTAGCTGCCGAGAACTAATGTTGAATATGCAGGACACATTGATCATCGATACTACGATCGCAGGCACCTTGCGGCCCCGGGGTTCCTCCCGGGGCTACGCCTGTCCTGAGAGATGTCGCGTTTGGCAATCAATCGGAACCAAAGGGACGGTCCCTCGGGGCCCCTCTTTTCTTCCGCGGTTTGGGGCGTCGCAGGCCTTTGCGCAGGCCTTTCGTCCCCTAAGTGCAGACGTCCGTGATCGGGACCCGTTTGTGTGATAAGTTTCAAGGCGGACCCGCAGCCCGTCGCGGTCGCGGCACCGCCTCCTCTCTCGCCGAACCCCGCCCCGTAACTCCGTATCCTCCGCGGCCCTCGGCTTGCCCCGGTCGGGCGGAGCCTTTCGGGCGTCGCGGCCTGGGCGTCGTCGCG
>OLKM01007272.1:0-12157 GCA_900291075.1 Melanogrammus aeglefinus | reverse complement strand
TATCCCATAAAGCAAACAACACAACGAAAACAGTAGGATGTTCGACAGATCATATTTCTTATTTCTGTTTTTAAAAAAAAGAAAGAAGTTAAATTTAATTGATAAGAAAATAAGAAATAATGATCTGGATAATATGAGTCAATAGTGGGCCATGGAGGAGACGTTGGATTACGAGGCGTTCTTACTCGATGACTTGAGGGAACCTCTGCGACTGCTTGTGCTGATCGTGAGATGTACATCTGCAGTGCTGCTTAGCCGAAGGCCGTGTCGTATTTCAACTCTGACCCAATCTCAACAACACACGTCATTGAAGCTCTGGTGGACAAGACAGAAGAGACAGAGAGGGAGCCAGAGGAGAGAGAGAAGAGAGGGAGAGAGAGATAGAGCAGGTAGTGGTGAGAGAGAAAGACAGAGAGGAGGGAGGGAAACAGAGAGACACAACAGAGAGAGACAGAGGAAGAGAAACATGGAGAAAGAAGGATACAAAGAGAGAGGCATAGAGAGATTAGGGAAAGCGGAGATAGATAGACAGGGGAGATCACAGGGAGAAGGACAGAGCGGAGGGAGGAAAGTGAGAGACCAAGAGAGAAGAGACGAGTGGAGAGAGAAGGAAGAGAGAAGTACAATGTGGAGTGAGCGACAGAATGGAAGGGAAAAGGGATTTGATTTCTGATATGACTTTACAGGGAGGATTTTGGGGTCCGCATCGCATGGACGTCGACGCGTCAATACTGAGAGCCTCAGGCCATGGCAGGAGAGGCACAGCAGAATGAAGACGTCTCTTTCTCCTGGATGAAAGGGAGGAGAGAGATGGGGTTGGGTAGATTGGGTTGGTATTCAGACATACTTTACTGGTCTTCAGAGGGAATCTGGTTCACGTGAAATATGCACACAACCAGGTACATGGTCAACAGTAGAACCTCCACTTAATGCTTGGATAGATAACACATGCGTAAATTTTGCTCGCTAAGAATCCACAACCACAAAAAGAACACTCCACCAATTCACTTCTCATCCCGCAGCAGCAATTGAAACACAGGCACATACCAGTATTTGGTAGGGTATTGAGTCTATACAATTCATTGACTATCAAAATAACCTTGCGTGTGGGGAAGTGTGCTGGCTTGAAACGTACCAGGTCCATTCTCTTGAGAAGTCCTCACAATGTGTTCTGCCTCTTCAAGAGAGGGTGAGAGGTGTATGGAACAGTGTGTGACAATGGCGGTTCAACGTAAACATGCAGGTGGGTGAGACAGTGTGTCTGTTGTACATCTCAGATCAAATGGCCACTTCCTATTTATATACAAAAACACAGAGGGGTGTTTGTGTTTTAGGAAGTACCATTTTAATGCCTATTTATTTTGTCGTTTTAGTTTAGCTGGAGACTTTGCAGAGTGGGGATGGGTATGTCTTCTTTGGGAAGTGTATGCACTGGTTAAACAATGTTCGGTGTTACAAAGCCTGAAACCTTTGAAGCCTTTAAGTATAATTGGTGGTTAATTACAGTTTTATTTCACTATTAGTGCTCTTTCTGGTGTAATTAAAATGAAAGGAAAAGAAACATGAATGATATAAGGCAATTTTAACTTCACAACTTAAAAATAATTTACAGCAATAAGCAATATAAATGAAATGTTTTTTCATCAAGGTTAATAAATACTATATGACTAAGGAAGGAAGGATACTGTTGTAGTTTTCTTAGATCAAATTTTAATGAGGTGCTGCATGACAAAAAGGAAAAGTACTCAATGAATAATATGCAAAGTTTTCATCAAAACTACAGAAAGTCAACTATATATCAAATTTTAACATTGTTGCAATGGATTTGTCTCAGAGCTCTCAATGTTTTTTTATAATTTGATTGAATGCGTTTTGATTAAAGAACACTAAATATATTTCGCAGTCAACCTGGAAAGCCCAAAGGGTATTTGATGAATATTCTACCTTGTTGTCGGGACCATAGGCCATTTTTAACTTATAATCTTACAGAGGTTTTATATAATTATTTAAATGGTATTGAGGTTGCCTACCATTTCTGAAAGGACAATGTTGTTCAGCCTTAATTACAGAAATATAGAGGCCCTATATTAGGGAACTTTTGTGAACCACAAAGACAACAGCATATAAAAGAAAGCCTTTTTAACACTATGACCAAAAAATAGCTGTGAAAAGGGTCATTATTATCACGGTTATCATAGCATTCCACCTATAAAGAGATCAGTTCAAAAAGCATCTCTCAACAAAGATAATGCAAAAAGAGCCTACAACAACGACAATAAATTTAAGTAACTTAACATAAAAGAAATTTAGAAAAAGTGAAACAATCCAAGCTACCGCTTCCAGTTCTCTCTCGGCTCAGGTGAGTACTGAGAGTAAGTGCTGGTGTACTTTCGTCTGGTTGTCCACCTGGATACATTCCTGAGGTTTTGCAAAACCGGGCTCCAGTCAGCCGCAGTCTGGCCACTCCAAAACTCTCCCCGCACAGCTCCTCTCAGACGCAGGAAGTGGGAGTTCTGCCAGCACCGCTCCACATTCAGCACCACGATCACGTTCCAGTTCTCATCCAGCAGCCGTGTGGCCATGTACATGGCCAAGCGGGATACCCCGTCTTTTAGTGTACGCCTTCGTTCAGCACAAACAGGGGTTTTGCGGCTGTAGGCGATGCTCTGGGTGAAGATTGTCGATCTCAACGGACGCGCGAGGCGCCAGTCCCTTTTCCTCCGAACAAGGGCAACGCCTTCTCCCCTCCACCTCCAGCTTTCACCCTCAGCGGTCTCCAGCACCCATCCGAGACCCAGGGTCTTGGTTGTATGTCACGAAGACGTCATACCGTTGTCTTGCGAGGTGAAGACGGATAGCCATTCCATTTGGCCTTCAGTAATACGGACGTAGAGAGCGTCCCAGTAGAAGTGTGTGCCACGTACCATCGATGTGGTCACAATGATGAAGGTAATTGTGAGAACTGAGATCAGCAGTGCCAGAGTTGTTGTTGAACACTGGTCAAACTCAAAGTAATTCATCACCTGAAGGGTGCCGTAGATACGAAGCAATAGAATCGCGTTCGGTTGGGATGGTGACATTGTTGTGTTCGATTCACAGAATAAAATCAAGTGTGTCACATGAGCATTGAAATGGTTCCGATTAAAAGACAACGTTGGAGGTATTTTAGGTTTGTTAAGAAATTAGTCGTGATTGATAATGTCAGATGTTGTGGTTCAGCGAGAGTTGTAAGCTTATGGCGCCTCCAAAAAATCATTTGACAGTTGTGCAATTTGATTATGAGCACATTAAAGTTCTTAAAGTACGAGAGTATAACGCTCGTAATTAAGTCATAGCTTGTGACTTAGATCGAGGATTCTGGAGGTGGTGGACATGTTAGTTTAGTCCAATTAAAATCTGAGCTCTGTGTTGATTTATAAAAAGGGTTATGAGCTGCTGTGGTAACGAAGTGTAAACCTCATCAGGAATTCGCAATGTTGTTGAAGAATGTCCAATTATATTCAAATTTAGTGAGATTAGTAAAGCAGATTTATATACGAGTCATCTCCCAAGAGTTCCAAATCTCTTGTGTCCCAAATCGAAGCTCATTTAATGAATCACTCGTAAACATTTTGGTAGTTAAGTAGGAATACAATTATTGCTCATATTTAATATCTCAAGAACAGCAGATTTTTAACAAAATCTAAATTATGTGTGATCCAATAGGCTTAAAGTAGTGGTCGTTAAACTGATGTCCAATACCTTTAGTCTTTAATTCTTTGAATGCATCACTATAGGCCAGGCATCTTTTATTATGATAGATCAGAATATGTCAGATTAGGCAACAACACAAATTCTGTCCAATTTAATGCAGATGAAAACCAATTCTTGGAAGGTTAAGGATGCGATGATTATTATAATAGCCTTTCAAATTTGCTCCGGAGTAATGAAGAAAAGATTTATTTTGAGCTAAAACTCAGCACACGACTGCTTGATACACTCTGGATTAACCAAATTTTGCTACCAAATATTAAACGAGTGGCCTCATCAGTTTGTGGGAAAAATCGGTTGCATCAACATTCCTCCCTGGCCGTGGGCTAGGCGTACTTACTGAACACGGATACGTCGTTTCTGATAGGAATATGCTTTTTCACCTGTGGGAGATTTTTGAATATAGTGGAATTACAGGTGAACAATGAAGTTAGTCCTAGATTTAGAAACAGTAAGTTTTTGAGCGAAAAAGAGTTTTCAAAGTAACAAATTCAATTCCTTTAAAAACTAAACCAACAAGTGCATACTCGAAGGCGACCTAAACTTTGAAAGCATTTGACAGCTGAACAGTATTTGGTATGTTTTTAAGTCTAAATTGAACGACAGATCTAAATGTTCTAATTTGAAAGACTACTGAAGACACTTTCAGTTCACCCTGAATGGCATTTTCTAAAAGATTGAATGATAGCAGAGGTCTTGTCAGTTGTTTGAGATTTTCAAACAAAAAATTCATTAAGTTCTGTCAGGGAGTGCGCTGCTAACTGTAATGTTTTTAGTTGGTTAGGTTAGCAAATGCCTTTTGGGTGATTCCCAAGAGAAATATTGGGCAGGTACACAGGGATATGCAGCATTTTTCACTATCTTTGGCAGTTTCATGTATGTGTCAGTATTGTTTAAGTGATAGAGCTCTTTAAATCCTCTTCAGGAAATGTAATATATTTCGTGGTTTCACTTATTGTCAGGTTGGTTAGCGTTGTTGTAGTCCCTTTGGAACGTGTTCTTAAATTGTTGAGGGATAGGTCTAGAATTCTCGAGCTTCGTCAAAACTGCAAAAGTGTTATCTGAAATGTGTTCAATTGCTTGGAGCTATATTATTGCTCAAATAGCAGTTTTTTTGCAGGAATAGATTTTTCACATTTCTTATACCAGAAAAGCTGTCCTTGTTTAGCACCAGGAAGCGGTTATTGTTTAGCCAAATTGTTGTCAGACTGTGAGGAAGATTTCCAGGGATATAAGTCAGACGATTGTTACCTAAATCCAACAATAGCAGCTTAGTTAGATTTTTGAAAGCATACTTATTGATGTCGGCGTTCTGCAGGCCAAGCATATTTGCGTTGTTAAGATTAAGTTCAGTGAGATCTTTCAGATGAGAAAATGCACTCCCTGGTATTTGCTGAAGATTATTTTTTGATAAATTAACTACCGTTGCATTGCTGGTTATCCCGTCAGGTACCATTCGAAGTCTTTTTGCACCACAGTCAAACACTAGTCCAGTGACATCACATGGAAACTGCCGGGACATCCAATTTGTACTGGGTTGGAACATGGCAGTATGACTCCCTTGATGTAAAAACAGAAGTAGTCGACCGACAAGGTAAGACCAGTAGATGGGGGTATTCTGTAGATAACATGAAGCAGAAGAACTATTCAGTTGAAGAAATGTATCATAATTTTCAGCAAAATATTATATGGGTTACACACACAAATGCACGCACTGACGCATGCACTCACACATACTCTATATGGTGTATTCCGGCAATACAAATATTTGAAGATAATTAATGACGCCTTCTTTTGTCTATACAAAGCACAATATTAATACAATTATTACTATAGTATGATCAAAAATACAAATAAAAAAGAATGGTAAACATTTCCAAAGCTCTGAATTGTAACTTTAATTCATAAAAGTTGAATAAGACATATGAAATCATTGAAAAATAATCACAAAAGTATAGTTTTAGCGATTGCATGCAAGTCATTTTTTCAATGAATTGTTTCAATAACTCACCATTGTGAATTTGGGTGGACCCCGCGATATAAACTTGTTAAAAAGTCGTCGGTCAATTCAATAGCACTGGATAATAGTTGTATTCTCTTGTGGGTGAAGTTAACACACTAAATCAGACTGCAGCAGCTTCATCGAAATAGAACCCTCATCAAATTGCAGAAGGAGGCGTTTTTTTACTTCCCTTTTTTGGGTACATAGAATGGTCATGTTTTAATTCCATTGAGTCATAGAATTCTTGCAGATTTCTTATAACAATGCTGATTTGATGTACTGCCGTGCTCTTGTTGAAAGTAGTTCGAAACGGGTCGCTTTTAACTCACTTTATTTGTTAAAGTATTTCGGTATGTAATCTATGAAGCAAAGGGAATTTATTCTAACGCGTGAAAGAGAATTACCGTGAGCTACTTCGAGCCCCAGGCTTAGCCCGAGGCTCTCTGCGGGGCGCCTATAGATTCTCTGACCTCCTCTGGCTCTGGGCGCTGTGAATGGGCCAAGTGGCGTGGTCTATGTGAAGTGGGCGTGGTCTATGTGACGTCATAGCTGCGGATTCCCGTCTGTCTTAAAGATGCTGCCTACTTCTGGCTGGGTAGATATTACAGCTTGTATGTTTGATCCTGCCTCCCTTGTGGCTGTGTGGGGTAATGTATTCGTAATCACAGGAAATATTAGAGCTCATCTGGATCAAACACAACTTCAACAAATTGTTCACTTGCCCATTCACGAACATCTTTGGTAATTGCCTTCCAGCAGAAGCGTTGGTTGATCTTGTCCAGCATCCTCTTGATTCCAAAGTGGCCAGCATGGACTTCTGTCAGCACCTCAACCTTCTCTTTCTCAGTGAGGATCAGCCTCCTCATTGAATCGCCATTCTCCCCAAGGTAGTACATACAATTCCCTAAAGAGGGAGAGAACATACATAAGCAATGCATCAGCTGTATAGCTGTGTTTCTTATAACTCAATTCAGTTTCCTTTGCAGGGCCTATTAATTTGTTAAAATGGAAGATGAATTAAGATGTACTCCCTCCGGACCTGCCGTTTCTCCGTGAGAGATCGACCTGCTTCATACATCTGAGACGACAGATACAATAATCTATCTATCTATCTATCTATCTATCTCTCTCTCTCTCTCTCTCTCTCTCTCTCTCTCTCTCTCTCTCTCTCTCTCTCTCTCTCTCTCTCTCTCTCTCTCTCTCTCTCTCTCTCTCTCTCTCTCTCTCTCTCTCTCTCTCTCTCTCTCTCTCTCTCTCTCTCTCTAAATTAAATGAACACAAGCTAGCTAGCTAGACTATGAGAACGTTAAACACTCGGTTTACTACACGTTAAACACTCAGGTTACAAGCTAAATGCGATTAAACAATTAAATACAATACGCATATAAAGTTAGGAACGCTAATAAATGTAATTTGTAAAATAAGCTTAAATGCCAAGACATGCTCAATGAACGAGTTCGCAAATGTTCTTGAACCTTCCCACGACATTCGACACGATCATCCGCGATTGTCTGTTGCCAGGCAGGTTTGGAACGGATTACGTATGGATTACGTAGGCGGAACAAATTTGGCACCCGGTACAAATTTGGTGTGACAGCTCCATTGTAACATTATTTACCTTATATTCTTGTATACTTAAAGTTAACCTTACTTATACTTATACATTTTATAGAAGTGAACTGAGAAATAGACTGATGTCGTTGACTACAGAGGGATGTCTGTTTGATTGTTCGTCAACCCAGGACCCTCTAAGGTGCTGTGAATAACAGGACCCAGATCATGCCCTTCCCACCCCTGTTGATGCGTTTCTTTCTCTACCAATATCCCAACAATTTGGCTGAGAAGCCTCCAATATTTTCCACCATATGGGGTAGAGTGGGTTGGTATTCAGAGATGCATTACCATGTCTTTTTCAGAGGAATCTGGCTTCACTTGAAACTGATGCACACAACCAGGAACATTGTAAACAGTAAAGGAACCTGCCACTTACATCCATTGATGGATAACACATGCTTAAGTATTGGCTCGCTAAAATCCGCGACCACCAAAATAAAACTCCCACCAATCAATTCCCCATCCCGCAGCAATAATAACACAGGCTCATACTAGTTTTTGGAAGGGTATTGAGTGTATCACACATATTAATGGACAATTGTTTGTTTTCACTATCAGAGGCTTGTGATGTAATTTAAATGAAAAAAAAGAAACAAAGTGAAATGAGGCAATTTTAACTTCATCACCTAAAATAATTACAGCATAATGACAATATATCAGGTGGTCTTTCATCAAAGGTTACATAATAACTTGATTAACAAAGAAGGAAAGATTCTGTGGTATTTTCTTATCTTAAAAGTTTAATTAGGGTGCTGACAAAAAAGGGAAAGTACTCATTGATAACGTGCAAACTATCAAATCTACAGAAAAGTCAACGATATCACATTTTTAAACATTGTTTGCAATGATTTGTCTCAAGTGCTTTCAATATTTTTTGTAATTGATTGATATTTAACCATCTACATGGAAAGCCGCAAAAGGTCATTGATAAAATAATCATCAAGAATTGGTGTTGGGAACTATTAGCCATTTTTAACTTATATTCTTTCCAGAGGTCTTTATATAATTATTTAAATGTTATTGAGAGTTGACCACCGTTTCCGAAACGAAAACGGTTCAGCCTCAGGCCAACCTTAATTAAAAAATGTAGAGTCCCTATTATGGAGATTTTGAAACCACAAGACAACAGCAATACAAAACAGAGCCAGATAACACTATGACATGAAAGCAGGCTGTTAAAAGTGGTTCATTAACAACACACATTATCATAGCATTCAATCCATAAAGAAGATCAGTTCAAAAGCATCACTCAACAAAGATAACTTCAAAAATAGCCTACAACAACAACAAGTAAATGTAGTTATTCTGCTTTATGTTATCTACAGAATACCCCCATCTACTGGCCTTACCATGTAGGTCGACTATTTCTGTTTTTACATCAAGGGAGTCAGTCATACTGCATTGTTCCAACACAGTACAAATGGGATGTCCCGGCAGTTTCCATGTGATGTCACTGGACTAGTGTTTGACTGTGAAGCAAAAAAAACTTCAAGAAATACCTGACAGGATAACCAGCAATGCCATTGTATTTAATTTATCAAAAAACGATCTTCAGCAAATACCAGGAAATGCGTTTTCTCATCTGGAAGATCTCACTGAACCTAATCTTTACAACACGAAAATGCTTGGCCGACATAGAAGAGTATGCTTTCAAAAATCTTAACAAAGCTGCTGTCATTGGATTTAAGCAACAATCGACTGACTCATATCACCTGAGACCTTCCTCCCAGTCTGACAACGATTAGGCTTAACAATAACAGATTCATGGTACTAAACAAGGACAGCTTTGATGGTGTAACAAATGTGAAAAATCTATTCCTGCAAAGAAATCAAATTGCTATTTTGGCAATAATTGCTCCACACCAGTGACCATTTCAGATAACACTTTTGCAGTTTTAACGAAGGTCGAGTTTCTGGATATTTCTTTCAACAATTTAAGACACATTCCAAAGGGACTACCAACAATGCTAACAAACCTATCACTTAGTAACAACCAAATACATTACATTTCTGAAGAGGACTTTAAAAAGCTCCATCACTTAAACGTACTGAGCATATATGGAAACTGCCAAAGATGTGAAAATGCTGCATATCCCTTGCCCCAATATTTCTCTTGGAATCCACCCAAAGGCATTTGCTAACCTTAACCAACTAAAGACATTACACTTAGCAGGCAACTCCCTGACAGAACTTAATGATTTTTGGTTTGAAATTCTCAAAAATATTACAAAACTCTAGCTATCATTCAATCTTTTAGAAAATGCCATTCAGGGGGAACTGAAGTGTTTTAGTAGTCTTTCAAAATTAAAACTTTTAGATTTGTTGTTCAATTTTAGACTTAAAACATACCCAAAGACCGTTCATCGGTCAAACGCTTTCTCAAAGCTTAGGTCACTCGAGTATTGCACTTGGTTAGTTTAGTTTTTAGAGCAATAGAATTTGATACTTTGAAACCTCTTTTTGCGCTCAAACACCTTACTGTGCTAAAACTAGGGACTAACTTTATTGTTCACGCTAATTCCACCATATTCAAAGAACTCCCACCGTTGCAAAACCTATTCCTATCAGAGAACAGACTGTATCCCGTTTCAGTAAGTACGCCCCCACCTGGCCAAGGAGGAAATGTTGAAGTCAACCTGATATCTTCACCACAACTGATGGCCCACTCATTGAATTTTGGTAGCAGTTTGGCTAATCGCACTTTGGAGTGTATCAAGGCAGGTTGTGTGCTGAGTTTTAGCTCAAATAATCTTTTCTTCATTACACCGGAGCAATTTCAAGACTATGATATTATCTCATGCCTTAACCTTTCACAAAATGGGTTTTCATTTCTGTCATTTAATAAGATTGACTTGGCCTTTAGCAATGCATTCCAAGAATTACTGAAGCTAAAGGTATTGGACATCAGTTTCAATGACCACTACTTTAAAGCCTATGGGATCACACATAATTTAACTTTTGTTAAAAATCTGCCTGTTCTTGAGATATTAAATATGAGCAATATTGTATCTATACTTTAACTACCAAAATGGTTACACAGAGTGATTCATATTAAATGAGCTTCGATTTGGACACAATGAGCTTGGACTCTTTGGAAGATGACTCGTATTTCAATCTGTTTACTCATCTCACTAATTTGAAAATATTTGACATTTCTTCCAACAACATTGCTGAAATTCCTGATGAGGTTTACACTTCGTTACCACAGCAGCTCATAACCCTTTTTATAAATTACAACAAGCTCTCAGATTTTAATTGGACTAAACTAGAACATTTCCACAACCTCCAGATCCTCGATCTAAGTCACAATGCTATGACGTTATGTACGAAGCGTGTTACCTCCCGTACTTTAAGAGACTCTGAATTTGCATCATAAATCAAATTGCACAACTGTCAATATGGATTTTTAGAGGGCGCCGTACAGCTTTACAACCCTCTCATGAACCACACAAAGAGCTGATCTGTTATAAACCAGACCAACTTCTCTTAACAAACCTAAAAATCTACCTTCAAACGTTGTCTTTACATAGGAACCCATTTCAATGCTCATGTGACGCACTGGATTTTATTCTGTGGATTGAAGACAACGATGTTACCATCCCAAGCCTGACCACGGATGTCTATTGCTTCGTATCCTACGGCCACCCTCAGGTGATAATACTTTGAGTTTGACCAGTGTGTCAACAACAATTTGGCACTGCTGATCTCAGTTCTCACAACTGCCTTCATCATTGTCACCACGTTGATGGCAACGGTGGCACACATCTTCTACTTGACTGCCTCCTACGTCCTGTATTACATGAAGGCCGAAGGAAGGGCCATCGTTCTTCACACCTCCGCAAGACAACGTGTTATGACGTCTTTCGTGACCTATACCCCAAAGACCTGTGGTCTCGGAGTGGGTGCTGGAGACGCTGAGGGTGGAGCTGGAGGTGGAGGGTGAGAAGGTCTTCCCCTTTTGTCTGGAGGAGCGGGACTGGCCCCTCGGCGTCCCATCGATCGACAACCTCATCCACAGCATTCGCTACAGCCGAAAGACCCTGTTTGTGCTGACCAAGGCGTAACACCAAGACGGGGGTATTCCCGTTTGGCCATGTACTGGCCCACCAGCGGCTGCTGGATGAAGACCTGGACCGTGATCGTGGCTGAATGTTGAGCTGAGTGCTGCAAGAGAACCTCTCACTTCCTACATCTGGGAGGAGGCGTGTGCGAGAGAGTGTTTGGAGTGGCCCAGGAACTGCGGCTGCTGAGCCCTGGTTTTTGGCAGAACCTCAGGAATGTTAGTTCAGACGATGTACACCGCAACTTACTCTCTTTACTTCACATGCAGGCGAGAGAGACTGAAGGCTATAGCTGGACGTTTTTCCTCTTTTTCTGAATACTTTTATGCTTAAGTTTAACTTAAAAAAATTTATTAATCGGTTTTAACATACTTTTTATGCAGTAACACAAATAAAAGCATGACCACCACATCTAGAACACATCGTTCTTCTCACCATGAGACCGCTGGTGCGCCATTGTAGAACGCCCGTCTTGAAGTTTCCCGCTCTTCATATGTCGCGGTTGGGATTCCAGTCCGCGCCCTCCAGGCACAGCCGGAGGGGCCGGCCCCCCGCCTCCAGTGAAATGCACAGGTCGTTCATCACACATTCGGCTCACCGCGGGTTCTTCTCTCGTACACACACAAGGCGTCGTACGGGCACTCTGCGACGAGGGCTGGCGGGCCGTAGTCTTGTGCTTTGGCCACGCAGAAGTGGTAGATGTCACCAGACGTCCCAGAATAAGAGGTGA
>OLKM01007271.1:7500-12160 GCA_900291075.1 Melanogrammus aeglefinus | reverse complement strand
AGGAGAGAGGGTTTAAGTGAGTAAAAGCTCATAATTATTTATTAAATTTTAGTATAACGGAATTAGATAAAGATTATATTCGGATTTTGATTTATTAATTATTTATTTGATTAATTTATTGAATGCATATATTAGATGAAGAAAAATAAGAATGGAATGAAATATAAAATAATTTGTTGATATATCATATCATATATCTCTAGATGTATTTGTATATATAAGTTATTCTATATATATATTAATATATATATAGTTTATCATATATATATATTATAATTATATATTGATATCATATATTATATATATCTCTATTTTCTATATCATATCTACTAATACCAGTGTGTGGACTGTGAACTGGTGAGGGGGGGTTATTCACACACATGGGGGGGAGTACGTGTGGAAAAGGACTAGAAGAGTATTATGGGAAGGAGTGTGAAAGATGTGGGAGTAATAGAGGGAGGTGGTATACAGTATGGGAAGAATAACGATAACATGGATTTGTCTAGATATGAGGTAAGGATGTGAGTGTGGGTGTGTGTGTGTGTGTGTGTGTTTGTGTGTGTGTGTGTGGTGTGTGTTGTGTGGTGTGTAGTGTGGTGTGTGTGTGTGTGTGTGTGTGTGTGTGTGTGGTGTGTGTGTGTGTGTGTGTTAGTAAGGGGGGGGGGTGGCATCTTTGGTGAATTTGAATTTTAGGTTGTGGTGTGTGTGTGTGTGTGTGTGGTGTGTGTGTGTGTGTGTGGTGTGTTGGATGTGTGGGTGTGTGTGTGGTGTGTGTGTGTGTGTGTGTGTGGGTGTGTGTGTGTGTGTCAGGTATGTGGTAATATATAATAAGTTAACTTTGCAAATAAATTTTATCAGGTGTGTGTGTGATAGTGTGTGGGATTGATGATAGTGTGTGTGTGTGGTGTGTGTGTTGTGTGTGTGTGTGTGTGTGTGTGTGTGTTGGTGTGTGTGGTGTGTGTGTGTGTGTGTGTGTGTGTGTTGGTGTGTGTGTGTGAGTGTGTAGGACGTAAGAGATTCGATATTGGAGAAGCAGTGAATTATGTGGAAAAAGTCTGTGTGTCAGAGTGTTCAAGGGATTAAAAAGGAAGGACAGTAAGGTCACAGGGAAAAGCATGTGAGTAGAAAATGAGTTTGAGACAGAAGGGGGAATGATTAGGTGGGTTGTTAACCACTGGAATACTTTAAGGTATCATGGTTCAGAAAGGGTTCAAATGGTTTTTGAACAAGAAGAGAGAGATGAGAAGAGATGGATGGAGAAAGTAGAGGTTGGAAATGATATTAGGTAGTTATAGTACATTTAATAATTATCAGGTCAGAGTTACTTTTAATCCAATCCACTTTACACTGTCAGATTTTATTACCCCATTAACTTCCTTCTTCAGGCTCTTCCTTCCTCTCCTCTCCCCATCCTCCCTCCTCCCCTCTCCTCCCCTGCTCCTTACTCAAACTGCATCAGGTCGGAAGAGAATCAGATGCAACACCAGTCTCTCATTGGCTCTGGAGAGAACAAGTGCAATGTCAGCGTTTTAAATGGCCATACATCGCGGTGTACCTCACTGGAAATACACAGCAATACGTGCCTTCCCATCAAGGTGTGTTACCAACCCTCATGTGTTGCATTTCTGAGATCTATAATTGGATTGTGATTTCAATGTGTAGAGTACGAGTGGTTATGTGTGTGTGTGTGTGTGTGTTTTTGTGTGTGTGTGTGTGTTTGTGTGGTTGTGTGTGTGTGTGTGTGTGTGGGGTGTGTGTGTGTAATGTGTATGTGTATGTGCATGTGTGTGGTGTGTGTGAGTTAGTGTGTGTTTGATGCTGGAAGTGCTGTCCAGTGTGGCCATATATAAGTGTCTGTTCATTCCATTTGGTCCTTCCTTTTACAACATATGAGGTATCCAACATAAATTATTCCACTCATCAAAAGCAGACCTTTGCTCAATGCAACTTTAGAAATGAACTTCTCCTTCCTGTATATGCCAGACAATCATCAATCCATTTACCTAAAAGTATATACTTAAAAATAGGATTAATTTTCATTGATACTAATGTATTTAGCATTAGGGTGAACCCTAATAAAGCCTTAGGGGATCTGTGCTTGTGATTTCTGAGCGGCGCGGTTCTGTTTCAGGGACGGCGTACCGTACTGTGAATCAGATTACCACAACCAGTTCGGCATCCGCTGTGACTGCTGCCAGGGCTTCATCAGTGGGAGGGTGCTGGAGGTGAGGCTCACCCCCGCTCCGCTGTGTGGAGGGAGGCGTTAAACATGGTCCTGTTTGTGTCGGAGTAGCTGAACACAGCTAAAGCATCTTAATTGTTCTGCTGCAATCCCCCTCTTCCTCGATCTTCTCCTTTTATTGCTTCATCTGCTGAATCTCATTCTTCTCTCCTCCCCCTCCTTCGCTCCGTTCTTCTCTCCATTGTTTCCCCTTTTGTCACCTTTGTTTCTACTCTCTCTCACTCTCCTCTTTCTCCATACTCCTCCCTTCTCCCCTCCAGCCTCTCCTCTCCTCCTCTCCTTACCTCTCCCCTCCTCCTCTCCTTCCCTTCCTGTCCTTCTCATCCTCCTCTCCTCTCCTCCACTCTTTCCTCTTCCTCTCTCTCCCTCTCTCTCCCTCTCCTCTCCTCTCCTCTCCTCTCCTCTCCTCTCCTCTCCTCTGCTCCCCTCTTTTCTCCTCTCCCCTCCTCTCCTCCCTTCTCCTCTCTCTGCCAGGCGGGGGGTAAACATTATCATCCGAGTTGCGCCAGGTGTGCCCGCTGTCACATGACATTCCTGGAAGGAGAGGAGATGTACCTTACAGGTGAGGAAGGGCGGATCCTTCGACAACGCACGATAGACTGTGTGTGTGTCTGTGGGTGTGTGTTTGTGTGCGTGTTTGTTTAGGCGTGTTTGTGTGTGTGTATATGTGTGTCTGTTTGTGTGTCTGTTTCTTTGTGTGTGTGTGTATGTGTGTGCGTGTTTCCGTGTGTGTGTGTGTTTCCGTGTGAATGTGTGTGTGTGTATGTGCGTGTGTGTGTGTCCGTGTGTGAATGTGTGTCTGTTTCTGAGTGTGTTTGTGTGTGTGTGTATGTGTGTGTGTGTACTTGTCTGTGTGCGTGTGTGTGTGTGTGTGTGTACTTGTGTGTGTCCATGTGTGTGTGTATCTTTGTCTGTTTGTGAATGTGTGTGTTTGTCACTGTGTGTGCATGTGTGTGCATTGTGCCCCAGTGGCTGTGCTTAGTGTCTAGGTGTGTGCGTGTGTATCAGGTCAGCGAGACGGATTAGAGGTAGAGAGGAGGGCGCTCCCTGACAGATAGGTTCTGGTAACAAAGTGCAGTAATATAGTTCATTGATCAACACATTATAACACAGCACAACCACTAAACATAATGGGACAACCACACACAAACACACAGCGTGTGCACACACACACACCACACACACACACACACAAACACACACACACACACACACACACACACACACACACACACACACACACACACACACACACACACACACACACACAAGTCAATAACCCCCCCCCTCGGATCAATCCCCCCCAGTCTGCCCTGACTGCCCCAGGTCCCTGAGCAACGCCGGGAATTATCGGAGGCTGCTTGGAATGTGTGTGTGTGTGTGTGTGTGTGTGTGTGTGTGTGTGTGTGTGTGTGTGTGTGTGTGTGTGTGTGTGTGTGTGTGTGTGTGTGTGTGTGTGTGTGTGTGTGTGTGTGTGTGTGTGTGTGTGTGTGTGTGTGTGTGTGTGTGTGGTTGTGTGTGTGTGTGTGTGGGTGAATGTGCAGGACTACATTGGGTTATAGAGTATATAGAAATAAATGTCATGTTTAAGTGTGTATTAAAACAATTGATTATACTCCATATCCACCTTTAGTAAAAAGCCTTCCAAACGCGGAAGATGTTCGGAGCGTTCGTGAGGCTCCACGTCTTCATGGGTGTGGGGAAGGTCAATCATTGCATTTATAGTGTGTATGCTCCGGAGGCGGAGCCTGGAGACGCGTGTGAAGCTCCTGTAGGACGGAGAGTCCTGAGAACCACTAGCCACCATGGAGCTCCAGGCAGAAGCCCCCCTCCTCAGCCCACCGCTAAAGACCTGCATCTCCACATTCCACCTGCTGTTTGTGTTTGTGTGTGTGTGTGTTTGTGTGTGTGCTTGTGTGTTTGTGTGTGTGTTGGTGTTCGGAAGGGGTGGGGTGGGGGGTTGGTTAGGAGGCATGGGCTCATGTCTTTATGTTGCTCCATGTTTTTATTGTGTGTGTACATGATGTGTTTTGTGTGTGTGTATTTGTGATTGGGTGTGTGTGCATGTGTTTTGGTGTCTGTGTGTGTGTGTGTGTGCATTCAGCTCCAAGGTTACATTCACTCCTTCTGATGGTTTAGACATGTTAGGAGTGAGCAATCACCCTCTTGAGATGCACTCAATTACACACACCACACACACACACACACACACACACACACACACACACACACACACACACACACACACACACACACACACACACACACAGCTCAACACACACACACACACACACACACACACACACACACACACACACACACACACACACACACACACACACACACACACACACACGTTTGCAATCAATCCTTTAACACATGTTTAGAATGGACAAGTGGCGTGTATGTCTATGTGTG
>OLKM01007271.1:0-2500 GCA_900291075.1 Melanogrammus aeglefinus | reverse complement strand
AACAAGATCTTGTGACTTGTCTTTCTTCTGGATATTGACCCCAAACGCTTGAGACCAACATCGACCAACCTCGGGTTTGAAGGTCACCGTTACGCCCCGTGATGAATGGAATGGTACCACACCCTCCTCATCCTCGCAGGTGGGGGGACCAAAAGTCTAACAGGAGTTTTGATGTAATTGCTTCTCTGATTGGTGGCGATGTTAACACCAGTAAGTATCTATATTAACAAAAGCAACCACAAAACCTTCTGGTCCACACAAAGCCTAATTCTTAAAAGGAGCCCAGCGTAATTAGGGAATTTTCTTACTCCACTGACTTGATCCAAAGTATAATTATATAATTTCTGAACACGCTCTGTTCTCTTTGCAGTCACTCGTCCTCACCCACCTTATCTCCTTACTCTCAGTAATGTCCCCTAATATTCGAAACACACACCACACACCGACACACACACACACACCACACACACACACACACACCACACACACACCACCACCACCACACACACACCACACCACACCACCACGCACACACCCACACACACACAACACACACACACACACCAACAACCATTACAACATCACCACTCGCACGACGGCACCACGCACGCATGCCTCACTACAACACACACAACCACCACACACACACACACACACACCACACCACACAACACACACACACACACACACCACAACCACACCACACCACACACACACAAACACACACAACATGACCACCACACAAATAAAACAAGTTCCTCCCTGAATGGCCTTGAGATTTTATTTTCTCGCCCTTTCATCTTCACACACTCGCTTCACTCTCCCTCCCTCTCTGTCCTTCAAACATCTGGCTTTCATGGACAAGCTGTCAAAATTAAAATCATGCCAAATAACATTTTCAACAACATGCTATTTCAGTCTCTCTCTCGCTCTCTCTCTCTCTCTCTCTCTCTCTCTCTCCTCTCCTCTCTTCTCTCTCTCTCTCTCCTCTCTCTCTCTCTCTCTCTCTCTCTCTCTCTCCTCCTCTCTCTCCTCTCTCTCTCTCTCTCTCCCCCGACCTGTTGACATGTTGATCTGCGGAACTCTCAACGTCTGCCACCCCACATCTGACCTCTCCAAGCACACAGCCTTATGGAGGGTCCCCACTCCACTACAAACACACCGGGTAACACAAACGCACAACACAAGCACCAAACAAAACACACACAACACACACACTACACCACACCCACACACACAAATATACACCACACCCGCATCCACACACATACAGCAAAGTACAAACACCCACACACCCACACACACCACCACGACACACACACATACACATACCCAACACTAACAGCCACACACATAGAACACACTCCCACACCAATACACACCCAACTCCACATACACCACACACACACCACACCAACACACACACACACACACACACACACACACACACACACACACACACACCACACACACACACACACACACACACACACACACACACACACACACCACACACACACACACACGTCCAGACATTACAGATGAACAGATAAACTACAGATAAACTCTATTTTTCTTATCATTGTGCCCATCCTCATTCTGTCTGCCTGCCCATCTGTCTGTTCGTCTTCTTTCTGCTGGTGATTTGTCTTATTTGTAGTCTGTCTCCTTTCTTTTTTTTTCCCTATTGTCCTTTTTCTTCGGTGTGGCACTGCTGTTGCTCATTATTCATTCTCCTCCTTCTCTATTGACGGCTGACTGTAGTATTGGAGGTGCAGAGTTCACCCAATCCCTATCAGTCTGGACCCCATGTCTGCACAACCACCTCCTACCTAAGCCCCCAACATTTCCAGTACCATTAAGGCCCTCTATACCCCGCCCCGCCTGCTCCTGGACCTCTCAGAATTCCAACCTCAGAACCGCGCCCTCACTACTAACCTCCTAGACTCTGCTAAACACGCTTAATCCATCCCCCGGCTGAAGCACATGCACAATGATGCGTTTTGTGCTGCGTTCACATCGTCTCATGAATCACTGAAACTTCAGCCACACCATCGTGTGTGTTGGCTTCACCCCATTCAAGAGCCCCAGATGAAGCATCTCTCTCGGAGTATTGGAAACGATTCTTTCAGACTCGATTGCTGTCTACTCGTGATACTAGTGTAAGCCCTGCTCAACTGGCCCTAAGTTCGTATGTAGTCCTGTTTGACTGGCCCTTAATGCTACTGTGTAGCCCGGTCTGCTTACCTAATCTGCTAGTGTTAGCCCGGTCTACTGCCCTTAATGCTACTAGTGTTAGCCCGGGTCGACTTAGCCCTAGCTGCTCAGTGTTAAGGCCCGGGTCTGACTTGCCCTAATCTGCTAGTGTTAGCCCGGCTGGGATGCCCAATCTACTGTGTTAGCCTGCTCTGACTAGCACCTAATGCTATTGTAAAGCCCTGTCTGACTAATGCTACTTGGTTTACCCTTGTCTTATGCCCTAATGCCCTAGTGTTGCAAA
>OLKM01007270.1:5000-12163 GCA_900291075.1 Melanogrammus aeglefinus | reverse complement strand
TGGTGATATAGTTGTTTGTGTGGCTCTGGTGTGGTTGTGTTGACGTGTCAGACAGACTCATCGCTGGACACCCACGCACCTCACACCTCTTTAGCAACAGATGACTCAAATAAACTTGATCTCTCTCTCTCCGAGGGCGTCTGAGGCAGCGTGTTCATATGAACATTCATACGGGAACCTCACATCGTTTACGGTGAATCGTGTTTGGTTAAATATTAATACAGTCAACAACGACCTCCACGTGACCTCATCTTTGAGTTGGGGTTATTCCTGATAAGACTCGATTGATTCTTGACTTGGATTCATTTCGACTGATCAAGGCAAATCCATCGCATCAACTGGTCAGCAGTTGATCAGAAGTACACCGTGATAGTGGAACCCGTGCGGGGGGCGTGTCTTCACACCCTCGTCCTAACTTTCTGTTCTTGGGATTGACGAGGCTGCTCTGAGAAGCTGCTCTCATTCCTTTCTGATTTCGCAACGAATCAATTCATTTGCCTGACTATACAACGCGCGCGGCGCGTCGTAGCGTGCGTGTTCTTAATTCCGTTTCGCAGCTATGGACGGATTTTTTCAGCGATTTCGTCAGGGGCTGACGGTGTGGGGTACGATCCTCTATTTTTCAGAGGGGGGGATTCAGAGCGTGCTCCGTACGTTCTACGAGCGCGCTTGCCGGGGCGAGCGGCGGAGGGGGGACAGAGCGCCGGCGGGGGCGAGGCTGAGCCTTCCACACCCGACCACCACTGCAGTGGAGAGGAGGCAGGACCATGGGCTCGCTTGTTGTTAATTTCGCAGGTTCCGTCCCGTCTGTCAGTCCTCAGCTCCGGAGAAAAAGAACAGAACTATCTGGGTTAGACTCTTTATATTTACTGCCGTTCTAACCAAGCATTGCGCTCTGTGAGAAAGCGTTAATTTGGTTCTGGATTTCATCCCTCTCCTCTTCACCCTCTACCCAACTATAACACACGGTGATCTAATGTCTTCTGTTCTCCGTGAATTTGGTCCTTTGCGGATTACCCTGGGCGCCGACGACGAGACGTGCTCAGCGGTGCTACTGGTTATATGTCCCCGTTCTAAACTGGGAGCAGTTGTTGAGTTACGGCCGCTGTGCCTTTGTCTAGCTGTCGCGCGCTAGTCAAGCATAGCTCCATCTGCTCCTACTCAGAATCCTAGACTACATTTCCGCATCGCCCTGAGGAGAAGGGATGCCGGGCTGATTAAACACGGTGGTACGGAGAGGATGGTTTTTGTAAAGCGGTCCCATTCAGTCCCAGTGTGTAGAACAGACTAATGAGGAAAGCGCCTGTGGTTCTGGCCGACCGCGTTTTCAGGACCCGCAGCAGTAGAGCTGTCGCTAAATGACCCAAACACCCTTTACATTAAATACAGGGGAACACACGTCGCGATGGATGCCATGGAGATTCCTAGTTCTCATCCTGATCTACACGTATACGTGTGGAGAAAAGACCCTCCTGCATCGAGGGCGGAGAGGGGATTCCATCACTCGCCTCGTCTCCCTCCTCGCGCCGTGGATGCTGAGACGTTCACTTACATCCCATGCAACACTTACCAGAGCGGAGCCGCGCCTCACAGCGGGGGGTGCTACCGTCTGCGATAGCGCTCGAATGTTCTCCTATATCTCAGCGGAATTTAAAATCAGTGCGCTGTGGCCAGCGATAACTTGCTTTGGACTCCTGATCTTAATTAGAAGGACTAGCGGACGCGAATATAAGGTGAGGAGCCTCGCTCAGGTCATCTTGATGCATCATTAGATTGTAATTATAACACCTGCATTATGGGGTCAGGGAAGAAGGGTTACAGATATATTGATGACACCGTTTTCATCCAAAATAAGGGTTTGAAGGTTTGAAAGTTCTCCACGCGCGTCATGTCGACACAAAGCAGCCAGTCCAGCCACTCACGTGCTGATGGAGTTAAAACCTACAAGGAGCAGAGGTTGGGGTCACAAGAATATTCCCGCCCTAAAAATGGGGTCCCAGGCCCAGACAGGCTGGGGTTCCCCTTGGCTGTAGACAGAAGGAAGAACGGTCTATGGTCTCCACCAGAACAGGCCCGTCCCCTGACCAGGTTCTAGCTCCACAGCAGCGGGCCTCAGACCCCAGCCCCCAGTGACAGGTGTCCCCGCCCCTCCAGGTCCCGCCATGGGGAAGGACTACTACCAGACCCTGGGAGCCCCAAGGCCCTCCAACCGAGGAGGAGATCAAGAAGGCATACCTCCGCATGGCGCTGCGATTTCCACCCCGACAAGAACAAGGAGGCCAACGCAAGAGGACAAGTGTCCAAAGGAGGTGGCCGTGGGTACGAGTGCTGACGTGAACCCCAGAGATGCGTCTACGACCACTGGGGAGGAAGGTGCGAGGCCCGGAAGACCCCCGCCCTGTTGCGGTCTGCGGAGGGTCGGGGTTTACTGTTGTGTGTTAGTGTGTGTGTGTGTGTGTGTGTGGTGTGTGTGTGTGTGTGTGTGTGTGTGTGTGTGTGTGTGTGTGTGTGTGTGTGTGTGTGTGTTTACCTTGTGTGTTGGTGTGTGTTTACTCTGTGTGTTGGTGTGTGTTGCTGTTCGTTCTGTTTACTCTGTGTGTTGGTGTGTGTTTACCGTTGGTGTGTGTTTGTGTGTGTTGGTGTGTGTTTACCGTGTATTAGTCTGTGATTTAGTCTGTCTTCTGCATGTCTGACGCTCTCGGCTGCTTCTGTCTAATTAGCCGAGCCTGTACCCCAACACTAGCACCTCGAATAACTCCTGATGCCTTATATGGTTAGTGCACTACAACAGTGTGTGTGTGTGTGTCTGTGTGTGTGTGTGTGTGTGTGTGTGTGTGTGTGTGTGTGTGTGTGTGTGTGTGTGTGTGTGTGTGTGTGTGTGTGTGTGTGTGTGTGTGTGTGTGTGTGTGTGTGTGTGTGTGTGTGTGTGTGTGTGTGAGTGTGAGTGTGTGTGTGTGTGTGTGTGTGTGAGTGTGTGTGTGTGTGTGTGTGTGCTACCAGGCTGACATGTGTAGGTGGTTTCTGTTTAGGTGTTTGTGTGTGGGTGTGTATTGCGCGCAGACGTAAGGGAAGCCGTGGCTGCTCTCTGACGGCTCTGCCAGCAGCTTGTTCTGTTAGACACACACAGAGACCTTCCGGCCCACCCCAGCGCCACGGCCCCCCCCACTAGTACTCACTGTAGTGTCTCTCTCCCGCTCGCTCTCGCTCTAACCTCCGCTCTCTCCTCTCTGAGCTCCTGCTGCTCATTCACACACCTAGCAATGGTGATGACACGCTCGTTCACGGGTGACGTGTCATGTGACCCGGCGTTGTGTTTTGAAACCGAAGCACATGGCCAGCATCACATCGCCCGCCATGTCTGGGCCTCGGTGACGCCACGTTGGATCACATGACTATTTACTATTAACATGAAGCCTTAAGCAGCCGTCTGCGTCCAGAGCGACTTCAGGGAATCCCCCCCGGCCCTTAAAGACCCACGTCTTTAAGGGGCTGACTCTCAGATGCCTGCAGGAGACATGACCGTCCACCACTAGACCGCCCTGCCCCTGACAGGGGCATGGACCACCCCCCCCCCCTGCTCATTAACTGATGGGGACGTGATCCATGGGGGCAGGACCCAAGTATTAACATAACAGGACTCCAATGTGTTAACATGCCTGTATGTCTCTCTCTCCCTCCCTCCCCCTTCCCTCCCTCCCTCCCCCCTGCCCCTCCCTCTCCCTCCTCCCTCTCCCTCCTTCTTCTCTCCTCCTCCCTCTCCTCCTCTCCTCTCCCCCTCCCTCCCCCCCACCCTCTCCCTCCTCCCCCCTCTCTCTCCCCTCCCTCTCCCCCCTTCCCTCTCACCCCTCCCTCCCTCCCTCCCTCCCTCCCTCTCTCCCCTCCCTCCCTCTCCCTCCCCTCTCTCCCCAGGCCTGAAGACGGGGGCCAGTGGCTCCTCCGGGGCCCCGGGGGCCTCCACCTACCACTACACCTTCCACGGAGACCCCCACGCCACCTTCGCCTCCTTCTTCGGGGGCTCCAACCCCTTCGACATGTTCTTCGGCTCGCGGACCCACGGCCACCCGGGCCGGCCCAACGGCTTCCCGTTCCAGGGGGGGGGCGGGGGGGGAGACCACCTCCACCACCACCACGCCAACAACGAGGGCGAGCAGGACATGGCCGACCTCGACGAGGACGACCCCTTCGGACACTTCCGGCAGTTCGGCTTCCCCACGGCGGGGGGCCTGAACAACGGGTTCCCCTCCGGCGACGGGCGGCGGAGACGGGGGGGAGGGGGCCACTCGGACCGCCTGGGGACGCACCGGCGGCAGCAGGACCCCCCCGTGCTCCACGAGCTGAAGGTCTCCCTGGAGGAGGTGTTCCACGGCTGCACCAAGCGCATGAAGATCACGCGGCGCCGCCTGAACCCCGACGGCCGCAGCTCGCGCACCGAGGACAAGATCCTGAACATCGTCATCAAGAAGGGCTGGAAGGAGGGCACCAAGATCACCTTCCCCAAGGAGGGCGACGAGACCCCCGACAACATCCCCGCAGACATCGCCTTCGTGCTCAAGGACAAGGGCCACGCCCAGTTCAAGAGGGACGGCTCCAACATCGTCCACAGCTGCAAGGTCACCCTGAAGGAGGTGAGACGTCCGTCCGTCTGTCTTCCTGTGTGTCTGTGTGTGTGTGTGTGTGTGTCTGTTTCTGTGTGTGTGTGTTTCTGTCTGTGCATGTGTCTGTGTGTCTGTGTGTGTCTGTGTGTGTGTGTGTGTGTGTGTGTGTGTGTGTGTGTGTGTGTGTGTGTGTGTGTGTGTGTGTGTGTGTGTGTGTGTGTGTGTGTGTGTGTGTGTGTGCATGTGTGTTGTGTGTGTGTGTGTGTCTGTGTGTGTGTGTGTGTCTGTGTGTGTCTGTGTGTGTGTGTTTGTGTCTGTGTGTGTCTGTGTGTGTGTTTCTGTCTGTGCATGTGTCTGTGTGTCTGTGTGTGTCTGTGTGTGTGTTTCTGTCTGTGCATGTGTGTGTGTGTGCGTGTGCGTGTGCGTGTGTGTGTGTGTGTGTGTGTGTGTGTGTGTGTGTGTGTGTGTGTGTGTGTGTGTGTGTGTGCGTGTGATAGAGAGAGATATTATAGGGCGCAGTGGAGCGTCTGTGTCACTGCGGTGTCACTGAGGACGGAGGAATGTGGTGTCCCCGTGTGACGGCTTCACTCAGCGCACCACCCAGCTCCCTCGGCCTGGACCGCTGGAGACACATCAGAGTACACTACACTGTACACCAGACACTACACTGTACACCAGACCCTACACTGTACACCAGACACTACACTGTACACCAGACACCTACACTGTACACCCAGACACTGCAACTGTTACGTACACCAGACCCTTACACTCATACACCAGACCCTACACTGGTACACCCGAGCCACCCTACACTGTACACACACAGACAACTTTGCATACTGTAACACGAAGACCCATAACAACTGTAAACACCATGACATACCTACACTGTACACCAGACACTACACTGTACACCAGACACTCGCACCTGTACATCCGACACATACACTGTACAGCTCCCTCGGCCTGGACCGCTGGAGACACATCAGAGTACACTGCTCTGTACACCAGACCCTACACTGTACACCAGACACTGCACTGTACACCAGACACTACACTGTACACCAGACACTACACTGTACACCAGACACTGCACTGTACACCAGACACTACACTGTACACCAGACACTACACTGTACACCAGACACTACACTGTACACCAGACACTGCTCTCTACACCAGACACTGAACTGTACACTAGATTGTACAATAGACTCTAGTCCGTACACTAGACACTGCACTGTGCACTAGGCTGTACACTCGTCCTCCCTTTACTACACAGCGACACCAGATGACTTTGTGTTTGTCTAACGAGTTGAGTCTCACTGAGATTAAAACCTCTTTTCCACCAGCGACTGGGCCAAAGAATCAGCAGACGTGTCAGTGTGTGTTAGCCTGCGTGTGCGTTACTCTGTGTGTGTGCTCAGAGACTCTAGAGACACGCACACGTGCAGCAGCGAGCATATTAACATCCTGGGGGGGAAGGGGGGGCGGCGTGGCCGGGGACGCCTCAGTATTTCATTAGCCGGAGCGCTCTGATCCGTCCGTGAAATGAAACACGGCCGTTCGATGAGTCCCGGAGCAACTGCTCCACACGGGGGTGTTTAGAATGGCAGGGGGGCTACAACTGGAGGGGGGGGGGGGGGGGACAACATGGCCGCCCCGGCGGGCTGCCTGGTGGTGCTAAAGGTCGCGGCGGTCCTAGCTGCAGTGTAAGTGCCTCTGCTAGGAGGTAGACCGAAGGGGGTCCGGTTATTAGAACGATGTTCAGATCGATCAGTGCTCTTCTGCGGCGCTTTGATATTTATAATAACATTTTGGGCGTTTAGCAGACGCTTTACTCCAAAGCGATTTACAATGAGTACATTTTTCAGAAGAAAGAGGAACAACAACATGTCTCTGTGGGTACAGTAAGGAGGTTCATAGAACCAAGTGCCAACACTAACCATCACTAGGTCAACCCATTCCCCGTACACACCGCAGATAGCTAGGATTAGAGGATACACAATGCTCATAATATTTTATTAACATACAATAAGTGTGTACATTAAGTGCCTTTGAGCACATTGTTTGTGTGTTGTCAGGGAAACCTCTGGCCGCGCATTGTATCTGACTGGTGTTGTTAATGTTAGATTATCGTTTAAAGGCAGCGGTGTCTTGTTGTTGAAGAGTCCTGTCCAATCAGGAGCCGGTATGAAGGGGTGGATGGAGGCTGACATCATGTGAGACTGGATTTAAAAACAGGACGTGTCGCTGATTAAGTTACGCTACAAAAAGAATATTCCCAGAGCCAAGTCTGCTCTGAAGGGTGGTGGTGGAGGAACCCGGTGTTCCTCCATCCACACTCAATAACCTCCACCCACCACTCAGAACGCTGCTCTGAGATGAAGAGGTGGTGGTGGTGGTGGAGGTGGTGGTGGAGGTGGTGTTGGTGGAGGTAGAGGTGGTAGTGGTGGAGGTGCTGTTGGTGGAGGTGGAGGTGGTAGTGGTGGAGGTGCTGTTGCAGGTGGAGGAGAGGTGTGGAGGTGGTAGTGTGTGAGTCACTCAATAACCTCCACCCACCAC
>OLKM01007269.1:0-12166 GCA_900291075.1 Melanogrammus aeglefinus | reverse complement strand
CAGATTGATAAACCGATTCGGAGTTGGACCGACTGGAAAAGGCGGTTCGAGAGTTATATCGAGGCATTTGCCCGACGGGCCTTTTTTTACGGAAAAAAAAAGCCTCAACAAGAAGTCGGGTGAAGTAAAGTGTGATTTCCTGGTGTAGCATTTACGCAATGGGGGAGTGAGAAGAGGAAAATATTTTCAAAAGATCGTTTACTTTTACTGAACACCCAGGGCACCAAGAATAATTACAAAATAGTGACGGAGAAGTTCGACCGAGTACTTTTCCCCGGTTGTTGAAGTTATCGTCATGAGCGTGTCTGTTTTCCACCTTAGCGCGTGCAGCTGGCCTGGCGAGCCAGACAGAGACTTTCATTACAAGGGCTTACTCTAGTAGAATATAAGAAACACTGCGAGAGTTCTTGGTTGGAGAGTAGAGATGAAAAGATTCGTGGGACGCGAATCGTGGTGGGATTCAAGATAAAGAGCAGTCTCGTAAGTTGCAGCTTCATGGCGGAAAGGTCTTACACCTTTGCGCATGACTATGACAACGCTCTCCTATCGCCAGTCCAGAGACAGTGAATTCATGCCGATTCAGTGCCACAGTCCAGCAGAGACGCATGCAGCCACGGCATCCGTACAAAGAGGGTGCGGGGTGCGCCAGGGAGAAGAATATTTAAACATAGGCAAGGCGCATCACGCCTAAGAGGGGGGGAAAGACGGAGAGAGGGAGGAAGTGCAGCGTCCTGGTGTGGGGAAACAGAGCCGACACTAGTATTCAGCAGAGAATGGCCAAGCGGCGAGAAGCACGAGGAGGAGAGAGAGCCGATAGGAGCGGAATTCAAGCCTCTTGCAACAAATGCGGCAGGAACAGGCATTGGAGAGCCAGTGCAAAACCAAAGCGTTGATTATTTAGTAACAGCGCAAGATGAAGCATTAAAAGTGATACTTCCTGGGACTGCCAGTGAAATGCAAACGTGAAGGAATGAAAAGGTGGGGACAGTGCAACTTCTTCTGCGGTGCAACTCCCTGTGAAGATTTAAAAGATCGATACTGTTCAATCGGGGCTTTAGAATGCTTAGTGTAATGTGTGAAGTAGACCTTTCAACTATGCCTTATTCCAGAAGAGAGAACTGAAGCAGAACTAGTGTATCTTTGAGAACAGGCACCAGGGGGTCCAAATTTAGTTACTGGTGGAGAGGACAATTTAACAGTATATAAGCACCAATACAAGAAGCCCTCATACTCATTCCCAGTGTATGTTGTTAGACGCGAAAGTCTGTCAACAACTTACTCAGTAGATCCAACTGCACAGCTCGAGATGGGCCCTGCGTGAAACGGATCAAGGAGGTCCATGGTGGCTTTGGAGAGCATCGGCACCGCCTCAAGACGGAGCCTGTGGAAGATACAGCTCAAGGACAACGCACCACTCATAACGTTCGGTGCAGACTGCTGCGAGCAGGGTCCCAATAACAGCTGCCGTCCAAGGCTCCCAGGGAAGGCAGCTGCGCCGCATGGAGAGTGCGCACATAGAGGAGGTAACCCAGGTCCAACCGATTGGCTGCGCCCCATGATCGCCCGTGCTCAAAAAGAACGGAAAGGTTTGTATATGTGGGATCTTTAAAGAAACTAAATGAACAGGTAAAAGAGGGAGCAGATTTCATCTACAGTCAACCCAGAGGCATTACACAGCAGGGCTGTGTGGGAGCATACGGTGTGTGCTCCAGCCTTGACTGCAGCTCTGTGGTATACCTTGCCGAGAGTGTACTCTGCACAGTAAGAAGTAGCCTACTACAAGGAGCACACATTGCATTACGTCATTTGGGGGCAGGTACTGTTATCCATGGCGCTTACGCCGTAAATCGGGCACTACCACACGAGCGCCCCAGAATAATTTCCAAAGGATAATGTCGGAGACAATACTGTCAAGGCTCTACAGGCGTCTCAGTTTAAACATGGAGAGTGTATCATTGTGTGTGTGGCCCAGAACATGGAAGAGCACGATTCTCTCCATCTCAAGAAGGTCCTGAGAGAGTCAAGTCTGCTGGGCTCAAGGCTCAATGAGAGGAGAAAAAGTGTAACTCAGTATCAAGAGCAGGCTCAACTGTCCTGGGCCAGGTGGTCGATTTGCACAGCGTGCGGGCCAAAGTCCAGCAAAAGGTGCAAGTCAATGACCGGAAGCTCGCTGGCACCAGAGAACGTCCACTGGGCGAGCTCAAACGTATCCTGGGCATTGGTAGCGAACTATCTCTGGTTAGGATATTTTATTGGCGAACCTGTCCACAGTGGACCAGCACTGTTACGAGCTGCTCTCGGTCCAAAGACAGTTGGCCGGGCTCCAGCATTAATCCATCACAGCTTTTGAGAAGCTAAAAAGAGCTACTGACTGACATCGCCAGTGTTAGTGTTTTATGACGTCAACAGACCCAACCGCTGTCTCAGCTGAGATGCAAGTAAGCTATGGGCCTCGGTGGCGTGCTGGTGCAGCTCCATGGACAAAACCTGGAAAACTACATCGCATACACTGCTCAAGGAGGCTGACAGACGCAGAGACCAGATACGCGCAGATTGAGAAAGAGTGCCTGGCGAGTGTCTGGGTCTGTGAACGGTTTGAAAAATACCTCTACGGCCTTAAGAGTTTTGAACTTGTGACAAACCACAAGCCCCTGTTCCCACTAATGAACAGTAAGGACTTAGACAACGTTCCATTAAGGTGCCAGAGACTTCTTATGCAGTTCATGCGCTTTAAGCCAGTGGCTGCGTATGCGCCGGGGAAGACCCTTGTTGTGGCAGACACACTGTCACGGAGCCCTCTGAGTCACACGGTGGACGGGAGAGACAGACCACACTCTGAGGTTGAGTGCTACATTGCAGCAGTTCATGGACAGCGTGCCGCTACCCACAACAGAAGTAGACAACATCCGAGCAGCTACTGCGGCTGATGAGAAGCTGCAGAAAGTGATACAATCAGGTGTCAGCTGGCCAGAAACACGCATTCCAAGTGTCCAAGTAACATACGTGAGTACTTTTCTATGAGAGATGAACTTTCAGAGTATGGCGGAATGGTCGTGAGAGGAAGCCGCATCGTGATACCAGGGACGCTGAGGGCAGACATCCTTGAGAGAATCCACGACGGACATCAAGGGCTCTCAAAGTGTCGGGACAGGGCAAACGCCGCTGTCTGGTGGCCCGGCATTTCCTCACAACTGAAACACAAGGTGTTGTCATGTCAGTCCTGCTGTGAGTTGAGAAGAGCACCAGCAGAAGGAGCCGGTTGAATCTTCTTACCCCCGCTCCCCGACAGACCATGGCAGCGCATAGCTCTGGACCTATGTGAACATAATAAACAGAACTACTTAATCATCTCAGACTACTACTCGAGATACATCGAAATATTGCACATGAAAACAACAACAAGTGCTCATGTCACTCTGAAGCTGAAAGCTATATGCGCCCGCTACGGCATTCCAGATGTGGTCGTCAGCGACAACGGGCCACAGTTCACAAGTACAGAGTTTCAAGACCTCGCCCGTGAGCTTGACTTTGAACACGTCACCTCAAGCCCACACAATGCACAAGGCAACGGTCACGCAAAGCGAATATTGAAACAGAACGACCCTCTCATCGCACTCATGTGCTACAGGTCAATACCATGCAGCACAACTGGAGCCAGCCCAGCTGAACTACTAATGGGCCGGAAGAGTCGAACGACACTGCCTACCCTCGAGAGAAACCTGCAGCCCTCATGGCCCGACGGGCAGTGCATCAGGCAGAAGGACGAGGCAGAGAAGAAGCAAGCCTTCTACTACAACAGACGCCATGGGGCCAGACCCCTACCCCCACTTCAGCCTGGTGGTAACGTCCTCACCAAGCTGGACCACCAGAAATCCTGGACAGCTCCTGCAGTTGTGACCGCTGAGAGTGTCACGCCACGCTCTTACATCATCCAGACGCAGCAGGGGGCAAGACTCACCTGCAGGAGATGCCTGCTCCACAGCTGCCTGGAGGCAAAGCACCTGTCTTACCTGTTTGTACGGATCAATCGACAGCAGGGGGACTCCAGTGTCAGCATGCATGCTGGTGCTGAAAATCTGTCACAGACCAGGTCTGGACGGATCTCTAAGCCAGTCATCAGACTGGACTTGTGAGTTGACATGTCCTCACACTCATGGCCTTTGGGGGGGGAAGAGGGGTAAAGAGTTCCTGGTGTGGTAAGTGCTGACCTCAGCCTGGTGTTTTAGATTAGTGTTCTTGACAACCCGCTCAAAAAAATTCATGACTGATTGTGGGTGGACACCCCAAACAAGAAACTGCTGTGTATGTGTGGATAAAGAGGACGCCGGGATCTGTTGACCGGCAGTGCTCTGCAAACCACTCGGCTTTGTTGTTGCCTTTTTTAACGTCTTTTTTGTCATACTTACTCCGGACCCCTAAATTTATTTTGATCTCTTAGTTAGTCGAAGAGTTAGATCTCGGTTATTTCCACCACACCTGCTGGGTCGCGCGTCCACCCTCTACTCCGACCATGCCCCCCTCGAGTGGCTCCACTGCATGAAGGACGTCAATGCTAGGATTACCCGGTGGTATCTCGCGTTGCAACCGTTCAATTTCCGGGTGGTGCCCAGGCCTGGGGCGCAGATGGCTGTGGCAGACTTCCTCTCCCGTTCCGGGGGGGGGGGGGGGGGGGGGAGTGAGTTTGTGGCCGGATGTGTCCCCGGCCTATGTCGGGCGGTGGGGGTGTGTGGGGGGACGTGCCGCATCTGGTCTGTAGAGGGAGTATGGGCATGTTGTGAGTGCACTGGATCTGCGGGGGGGAATGGGTCTGATTGCGAGCACCTGCTCTCAATCGGACCAAGGAACGCACAGGACCGCACCCCGGGAGTTTAAATTTATGTTGAAAGTCTTGTTTTGAACTGCTGGGGACCGAAATAAACAGTCTGCGGATTACTAACACAAACCCGGTGTCCAAGCGCTCAGTGACTCTTGTTACAGCTACATTTTCAAAACTGTCCGAAATCAATGTTTACCATCGTCATTTTTTTGACTCCAAAAACTGCTTTCTCCATGCACCTATCTAAGATAAGAACCTATAGCCACAGGCTAAAAACATTTTTTTTTTTGTGGTTAGATCGTTAAATGAGTTAATAAACTTATACTTTCATTCGCAAGGCAAGTGAAAGAAAGGAATTAGGCTAAGCAAGCTTTCTGTCTGAGCTCCATGTTTGTTTTTAAACTGAATATCTGGCACCCCCTAATGATGGTGTTGCATTATCTACATCGCATCATTAAATATGATTAATAGTATGCTCTATAGAATTGTAGTTTATAATCTGAAGTAAACAAATGTCTTGTAAATTGTGTCGTCCTTGCCGCCAATAGAAAATGTGGATAACTGTTTCATAGGACAATATATTATACATCTCTATAATCATTGGTAAGTTTTTTGCGACCACTTGGTTAAATATGCCTTTGCATGACATGACAGCAAAATGCAGTATTCTCACGTAACCTACTATCAGTAAAGTAGTTTTACCATATTCTGGTAAACTATGCATCAATGTATCAATGTATTCTTGTAGCCAAAATCAATAGTTTATAGTTAAACATAGAAGCAATTCATATTATGGTTAACAAATTATTTAGTTCGTTTTTTTATGAATACTTGTGCTATATCTTGTCATGTCAAAGTACTTATCTTTAAGCATTCTATATGATAAACCTACATGATTATTGTGACTTTGTGTGAACGTCATTCATTATCAGAAATGGTCAACATTTTGCAATCTACTGAGGAGGTGTACAAAGCCATGAACTTTGACCGACTAGTTTTGTCTTGCAAAAAGGCAGGTAGGTTCAGTCAAAATGCTATGACAACATTATTAAAGTGTCACGCCTGTCCACATCCCCTAAGGCAGAGAGAGTCATGTATGACTGGAAGTATACCTCAACTTTTTTCATGGTCATTTTTTCATTTTCATATGCCTCTAGCTTTCTTTTTATAATCTGCCACCTTTTGTTAATTTGAACGGACACTGCCTTATGTTTGTAAATATTAAGATCCCTTACATGCCATTTTCAAACGCATTTGCTTGCCCATGGACATAAAACAGAAACATAAAGCACACACGCAGACAGCTTTGAGTCATTAAATTGATGTGTGACGTAATAGCGCTCCTCTCACTGGAGGTGTTGAATAATCTACCTGACATGTTGTTGCACTTTGTAGCTGATTATTTCGTACATGTGTTATCGGTTGTGAGAGTGGATGCATATGTTGAACTGAAGATATGTAGTACACATACACACAACATTTCTCCTCCAAATATTATATGTCCGGGCTGCAAGAAAGCTTGGAGATTTCCCCACTTGAAACTCGGAAGGCTGGTGTCCGAGGCATCTGGAACACACCGTAAATTTACTAAACACAGGCTCTTTGTTTTCAATTGCTGAGCAGCTTCTCAGATTTACAGTAGCAGGTCTTCCGTAGCCTAGAGATTGTGTTTCAGGAAGAGTGTTCAAAAAGAAGCCAAAAGAGGAAGGGAGGGGCATAGGGGCAGATGAGAGGAGAACATGAAAGATAGGAATGTAAAAAGAAGAAAAAAACCTGCTCCATTCATTACGCAGGTCAAACTGTCCTAGCGCCGTGTAAACAATATAACGCACGTCTTCGCAACATTACCTTGCCGACAAACTCCAGTCCCTTTTCCCTACCACTTTCTCTCTCTCTCTCTCTCTCTCTCTCTCTCTCTCTCTCTCTCTCTCTCTCTCTCTCTCTCTCTCTCTCTCTCTCTCTCTCTCTCTCTCTCTCTCTCTCTCTCTCTCTCTCTCTCTCTCTCTCTCTCTCTCTCACTTTCAGAACACCCACACAAAAAAACTGACAACATTGCTGTTGTCAGGGTAACATTCAAATACAGGTTGCAAACCTGTCATGACCATTTTGAAATTGAATGGCTTTGTTCAGTTTCAAGGTGTTTTTTCTTTTAGTTTGATTGAATTATCACTGAAAATACATTGCACAACGCAGATCCTCTTTGATTACCTTTAAAAGCCTAAATCACAAGCAGGCCTCCAGTTGTCCACACAAACAATGTGGGATAGTAAAAACAATAGACTACGGCAGTTAACAATAGCGTTTAGGAGCAGATCCTGCTTGGTTTAAGGTGTGTCTCTCACTGAGAACTGGTTGTCTTTCAGTGCAGGTAAGCTCCACCAGCTAGTCATTCATTTCCCATCACGGGACATGTCTAAACTCATTGCACCAACTCATATACCCATTGGTTTAGTGTGTATTTAGTGTGTTTTTACAAGACATCTTGCACTCATTTATGTATGATTCAGTGTTTACGTGTCCATACAGTTCTGTTGTGGAAACAAATGACAACGGAAGGAGGGAAATTAAAGGGTGTTACCTGTGGAACCTGTTCTCCAGTACAAATTGTAAGCATGCCAAAACCATGCCCTTGGAGTGTGATATCACAGTTTCTGTCTTTATTTTTTCTGTTTGCCATTTGGGTAAATAAGATCATTGTATGACCAGACTATCATAAGTGTGTTGATGAAACAAGCTACCTACAACTCCATAAGATCTGCAGAGTCCTGACTGATCTTCACAAAACCTTTAAAAACCCATCTCCTCCCAGAACCTCTTGTTGACTGACTTCTTCACTTCGAGGTTGTAGCACTATGCAGATCATGTATATAACCATCCTGAGATGCATTCTGCACTTTTTCTAAAAGGCTTTTTTAACTAAGCCAAACCGCTTTGCATGCGTTTGTTTGATGTCTGCTAATTGACTACGTAAAGTCAGCGTAACTTGGCTAAGGTGTTTTCAGTCAAACTATACCCTGAGCCTGAATAGTTACGATTGCAATGGTTGATTCCTTTGTTTTAAGTCCTTGTTAAGTATTTGGTTGTTGTCCTTGTGTTTTCCTGTGTCTCCCCTCTCGTTCTCTGCAGGTGTCACACCATTGGCTGTTCCTCCACCATCGTCCAACCCCCTGTCCAATCCAGGTGCTGTCTGTCGGCCAATTAGTGTCATCAGGCCTTGATAACTTGCACCTTTTTTCTCCATTGCAACACTCTGTTGTCTGTTGTGTCATGCTCCCTTATTTCCTAGTTGATATTATTGTATATGCTGCCATTATCCAACCCATGCTGCTTGATATGTTGTTGTGCGAAAGATATTAGTATAGATTTTTTCAATAGTAGTATATATTTATTTGTTTATTTGTTTAGGTCCGGGTTGGAGTCCCAGAGAAAGTAAGGTCGGCTTGGAGTCCCAACGTGGGACGTGGGTACCAGAGAGACTGTTGCCTTGCCTAGAATCTGGGTTTGAGTCCCAGAGAAAGGACCAAGCTCCTTTAGGTCGGGTTGGAGTCCCAGAGAAAGAGTTCTGTCTGGGTTAGAGTCCCGACGTCTGTCTGGGTTGGAGTCCCAGAATAAGGCCGTTAGTTTGTGGTTAGAGTCCCGACTTGTTTCTGGGTTAGAGTCCTGGAATCTGGGTTAGAGTCCTAGAATAGGGTCCGGGTTGGAGTCCCAGAGAAAGTACCATGTTCTGATCTTAAATACATTGCACTTTCCATTTTCTGCATATGTTTTCTTTTACGTACTAACATGCCTTTTTAACTTCTCCTTTATTTTCTATTTTTACCAGAAAGATACATTGCACTATTTTACTAATTTCTTTGCATGTTTTCTTTTACTTATCTATTATTTAATTTTATTGTATGACAATGTTTATATGTGAAGCACTTTGAGTCTGCCTTGTGTATGAAAAGTGCTATATAAATAAAGTTGCCTTGCCTTGCCTTGCCTATGTACTATATTATATGCAGGGGTTAGGAAATACATAGGTGTTCACCGATGACATGGTGCTCAGGGCTTGGGGCCTAATGCTTGTGAGATCTGGTAGGTTGCTGGTGTTTTGCATCGTCTTAAGCTTTTCAGTGCCAAGTTTGATCCTGTGTTTCTCTGTGTGCCTGGCAATAAAATACTTGAACTTGCAATGCTGATACCGTGCTGTCAATTTAGAAGCAAGTAACTTACAGTAAATGTCCTTCAAGGTATACCAACAAGAGTTAAACATATTTGAAAAATGTCTTATAGTAACCAGTCAATATAAACACAGAATAAACTATATAAACTATAACACAAGGCACAAAGAAGCCACTGGCGATTGTTGGGGTTGTTTCAACATCATGTGATTCAAAGCAGGTGACTTTTCATATTTCCAACATGGCAGTATGCTCATTATTTGCACTAGCTGTCACCAAAATGTGGCTGCGCTGTTCTATGAAACCACAGGCACCTGTCTTGTCTTCAGAATTTATATATCTATGGCTTATTTTTGCTCTATTTTGGTTCGATTTTCGCCACCCTTCAGTGGGGAATTGGAACCCAGCTAACTACTGCAGGTTTCACATGTGGAAGCAGTCTGAGATTCATCTCGGGCCAAGTAGTCAATGGAGATAGTTTACTACTTTTACTTCATTGTTTTTTTAGTGGTTTTTTTAGATATTTTGGGATGCACACCAAATGAATAATTCTTGCCGAAACCGAAACCGAGAAATGAGAAACCAAGGCAAAAATCCGGAACAGGTGAAATAAATTATGGCAATTTATTAGTTACCATTTAGGGTTGCTTTTTTTTTTGTTTTATTGTGTTATATAGGATATTTTATATATATATATATATATAACTATATATATTATATATATATATATATATATATTATATTATATATATATAGTATATATATGTATAATATAAACGGAAAGGTGAAATCGGCGATCTGATTTGGCTGTTTAACCGTGTATATTTGAGCATATACCACGACGGCTAACTAGTTACTAACACGAAGCCTTATCGCAGCATCTCATTACCGCAAGCAACAATGCTTCCATCATGGCAACCAACCAACTGTTTACACAGTAGGAAGCTAGGTAGCAAAAAGTAGCCGAAGTGTTTGACAAGGTTAATAAATTGACTAAATTCGTTGAATTGACATGTTTAGGTTAAACTTTCACCTCCGATAGGTTAACAATGGTAGAGAGGGATGAGGAGTGACCTTGCTCTCCTGAAGAAAAGGGCGAGAAAAAAAGACATGCCAAGAAGCTAACGTTCCGGAAAGGAGGGACTATTTTTTTTTCATATGGGGCCTATTGCTTATAGTTAGGTAGGTCATAATCTTGTGATTTTTATCTTTTTTTTTGACCTGAAATTGATTGCGTATTCCCTCTTTCATATTGCCCGTATTGGGTAACCCTTCGCGTCAGGGCCATCGAACAACGCCACCTTGCCCGAGTGTATAATGAGCCAATACCACCACGGCCTGCTCGTGGATATATTTGTTCAATATATATATACTATACTTGTATATGTATATATATATAATAATACCTATATTATATATATATATATATAATATATATATATATATATATACTATATCATAATATATATATATATATAATATATTAGTTTATAATTAGGTAGTCCTCTATTAGGTGTGTGTGTGTGTGTGTGTGTGTGTGTGTGTGTGTGTGTGTGTGTGTGTGTGTGTGTGTGTGTGTGTGTACACACACACACACACACACACACACACACACACACACACACACACACACACACACACACACACACACACACACACACACAAACCTAATAGATAGGCTACCTAATATTGCGTTGGAACACGCAAGACTGGTAACCATAGCAACGCCGGTAAACAAACCCCGTGAAGCCCAACCCCCACGAGAGCTCCTCGCGCTACGGCCATCCGGAGGCGCACAGAGCTTTTGGCCGTGATATTATATATACAATTAGATTATACTATTATATATAGAACGTTATAAGAAAGACGCTGTCACCGAGAATTGGCTGCTGCCAGACGCTGTCAGTGTTACCGAGTGTGAGAGGAGAGTTGACGGAGAAGATGGCGGTTGACCTAGTTTCAAAGTGTATACCGTTTATACTACGGTATTTACCGGTGTAATCAATCGGTGTGAAAAATGTCCCACAACGCGGCAACCTAGGCCATTGCATTTATGCTATGACTGCTGAAACTAACTTTCATTAAAAACAAAGGCCATTGCAATTTTTGCCAAAATTCGTTATACGTGGGTCTTTCTTCAGAACACATTGGAAAAACGTCCACACCGCAAACATATTGGCGCTTATCAGACAAGCGTGGGCTGGCCGCGCTTTTTGTTTTGCGTCATCACACATTATCTGGTTTCGGCCGCTGTTGTTTCGGTGATAAAAGTATTTCGGCCCGTAACCGGAAAATGCGCTTTTGGGCCAATTCGGTCCGAAAATTTCGGTGCCGAAAATTCGGTGTCATCCCTATAGCCTATGTAGGTATAATTTCATATACTAATTCAAGAGTGCATAACATTAGGAGTGTTTGCAGTTTTGAAATGTACGTTTTTCGCCTATACAGTCAAAGAATGATCACTACATTATGTATAAAAATTGATGCGGCACTCACGAAATTCTGCATCTGTTTTTTCTCTCTCTCTCTTCTCTACCTTCTCTTCTCTCTCTCTCTCTCCTCTCTCTCTCTCTCCTCTCTCTCTCTCTCTCTCTCTCTCTCTCTCTCTCTTCTCTCCTCTCCTCTCTCTCCTCTCCCTCTCTCTCGATGGGATGTTCCAAACAGCGAAAGTAATCAAGATCTCCTCCTCGCTCCTCACCCCTCCTCTCTCTCTCTCTCTCTTCTCTCTCCTCTCTCTCTCTCCTCTCTCTCTCTCTCCACCCTCCCCCCACTTGCATGAAACGTGCCAGGGGTGACTCAGCCTTGCCTTTCCAGACACGCCTTCAGCTAGAACCACACCTCACCACGCCCTTCTTTTTCTTTCTCGCTTTCTGTCTGTGCCAAACAAACAAATGATCAAAGTCAACTTTTCAAGTAGGTTTTATGACATATCCATACCATTGATATGTCATAATGAAAATATCATTAGTAATATTATCTTACTGAAACCACAACAGATCCATTACCATTAGGCCTACTTTGGAACAAAATAGAACTAATGAAGAATTTACCGCTATATAGCATACCCTTCTGCGTGACTGAGTTTGTGCCATTGCCTGAGCGGCCATGATGAATTGGCATGATTATTAGATGATTATGTCGGATGTTTAAAGTTATCTGTACACAGGACTGCTATGCCCTGTCTCTG
>OLKM01007268.1:0-10000 GCA_900291075.1 Melanogrammus aeglefinus | reverse complement strand
ACCCCGATCGGTTCAAGATGACAAAGCCTTCTCTTCCTTCCCTCCTCTGTAATTATATATCTTAGTAGAAACCTCCTTTTCCATTGAAGGTAGAGACCTGGAACAGAGACTTCTTCTTGCATCACTGCATGTACTCCATAAACTATTAGAATATAATCGTAACCTAGACAGATAAGCCTTGTTAGTTCAACTCTCTCCTGCAGCAGGATGGTAATGGCCAGAGCAACGACGTGTTCTCCGTGTCCATGGTCGGCTTCTCCAGGGCCGGGCTGAAAAACAATCCCCAAGAATATATTTACAGGATTTTATTCTTAATTACCCACTAAACATAACACCAGCTGTTCAGACAGGTGGAGCTCTATAGACCCTCCTCCACCAGCTGTTCAGACAGGTGGAGCTCTATAGACCCTCCTCCACCAGCTGTTCAGACAGGTGGAGCTCTATAGACCCTCCTCCACCAGCTGTTCAGACAGGTGGAGCGCTATAGACCCTCCTCCACCAGCTGTTCAGACAGGTGGAGCTCTATAGACCACTCCTCCACTCAGCTGTTCAGACAGGTGAGCTCTTATAGGACAACTCCTCTCACCTGCTGTTCAGACAGGTGGCCAGAGCAACGACGTGTTCTCGTGTCCTAGCGGCTTCTCACAGGGCGGAGCTAGAAAACACTCCTCCACCAAGAATATATTTACAGGATTTTATTCTATAATTACCCACTAAACATAACACCAGCTGTTCAGACAGGTGGAGCTCTATAGACCCTCCTCCACCAGCTGTTCAGACAGGTGGAGCGCTATAGACCCTCCTCCACCAGCTGTTCAGACAGGTGGAGCTCTATAGACCCTCCTCCACCAGCTGTTCAGACAGGTGGAGCGCTATAGACCCTCCTCCACCAGCTGTTCAGACAGGTGGAGCGCTATAGACCCTCCTCCAGCTGTGTTCAGGCAGATGATGCCAGCCTCCACTCTGACTCCACCAGCCTCCACTCTGACTCCACCAGCCTCCACTCTGACTCCACCAGCCTCCACTCTGACTCCACCAGCCTCCACTCTGACTCCACCAGCCTCCACTCTGACTCCACCAGCCTCCACTCTGACTCCACCAGCCTCCACTCTGACTCCACCAGCCTCCACTCTGACTCCACCAGCCTCCACTCTGACTCCACCAGCCTCCACTCTGACTCCACCAGCCTCCACTCTGACTCCACCAGCCTCCACTCTGACTCCACCAGCCTCCACTCTGACTCCACCAGCCTCCACTCTGACTCCACCAGCCTCCACTCTGACTCCACCAGCCTCCACTCTGACTCCACCAGCCCCTACTCTGACTCCACCAGCCTCCACTCTGACTCCACCAGCCTCCACTCTGACTCCACCAGCCTCCACTCTGACTCCACCAGCCTCCACTCTGACTCCACCAGCCTCCACTCTGACTCCACCAGCCTCCACTCTGACTCCACCAGCCTCCACTCTGACTCCACCAGCCTCCACTCTGACTCCAACCAGCCTCCACTCTGACTCCACCCAGCCTCCACTCTGACTCCACCAGCCCCTACTCTGACTCCACCAGCCTCCACTCTGACTCCACCAGCCTCCACTCTGACTCCACCAGCCTCCACTCTGACTCACCCGCCTCCACTCTGACTCCACCAGCCCCCTACTCTGACTCCACCAGCCTCCACTCTGACTCCACCAGCCTCCACTCTGACTCCACCAGCCTCCACTCTGACTCAACCAGCCTCCACTCTGACTCCACCAGCCTCCACTCTGACTCCACCAGCCTCCACTCTGACTCCACCAGCCTCCACTCTGACTCCACCAGCCTCCACTCTGACTCCACCAGCCTCCACTCTGACTCCACCAGCTGCACATGCTTGATTATAACATTAAAGCGTTTTGTGAGTATAAGGACTACACAATGTTAGCTTTTTGTTAGTTTGTTTTAATTATAAAGAAAGAAAATATCCTAGTTCTCATTCAAGGACATGGAACGGTTCAGCAATTTCATCAAAAGTAATACTGTTGTGTAATATCATCACACTTAAGATTTATAAAAATAATTTAAGTTAACAGGCTAAATGTATTGAAAGAATATCCAATCTGCAGAATGTTTATTCTTTAGGTGTTGAAGTGGGTTGTATTGCCATAAAGAGCCATTATGATGATGACTGTTATATGTAGAGCTGTGTTGGGGACAGCGGTAAACAAAGCTGGAGGAGCTCTTGAGCTCTCTGGATGGCAGCATCCTGTAGGTCACGGAGCAGAGACACAGGAGTGAACAGCAGTCTTTTGGAGCGCTTCCTGATGATGACATTGAGAGCCTGGTTCGCTGCATAATCTCGTTAAGGCATCTATTTCTGATCTTTAAGAACAGCAACAAAGAGGAGCCTGATTGTAAAACAGATTGCTTGTGGGGATCATGGCAGGTCAAAGCCAGGGAGGAATGGCGACAATGCTGTTCTTTACCTTTCCATGGCCACACTCTCATCAAGGCTGCCCGCACATCTCTCAGTCAAACAATCCGGCAGTTTTCAAAGAGCCATTGTTCGAGCACACATATAATATTTAATTAGCGGACTAATGCACTTAAAGGGAACCAAGGACTTTGACTCAAAAATGGAAAAGATTGGTCTTTTGTCCACTGCACATTTTCCTCAAAAAAAATTCTGGTTTCTTTCATTTCTAATTGCATTAAACAAGAAGTATAGACCTTTATGCAATGTTTCAAAGACATTGAAACACTAACTGGAATGAAGTAAGTATTTTCAAAGCAACAGTGAGTTTTGTATGATTTCTTTCCTTTATTCCGTGTTTTGCTTGATTGTCGAATGCTCCAAGGCTGACCCTTTGGTTCTAATTAGACCCTGGCCCCCGCTCATTTTATACACTAATTCATTTATTTCACTCAAATAGATTAGGCTGAGGATGACTTTTCACAACACACTTTTTTTTTTTTTTTTACAGATATTGTGTATTTTTCTAAACATTTTAATAACCTTTGCAAACATTTTTTGTCCATATACTATGTACTGTAACTATCATTTTCTTGGGTGAATATTTAGGAAATATATGGAATATTGTTGTCTATTTATTTAATTTGCTTTAACATATAAACAGAACAATAAAGACAATGTAAATTATATTCCATCTATATACCGGGGGCGCCGAAAATATCTAGAACTGAAGGCCTATATGAGTAGGCCTCCAGTAGTACAGTAGTGCGCAGAGCAGGTTTTCCATATTTTTAAGAGGAAACAAACAAAAAGAGACTAGGATAGAGGCACTGGGATTGAACTCAACACCAATGTTCTGGGACCGGGATATGACCAATGCCAGAGCTCTGTCTAAATAAACAGGAACAGCTACACATGCCAGCTGGGTAATGTAGTATTACCTTGTGGCCCCCACACTAAAGTGTCCTTTTGATGTTTCACATATAAAACAATCTTTTCGTGTTTTTTTTTTTTATTCAACTTAATCATGATGATTTTATGATTTGTTTGACATGAACCACAGAAGAGCAGGACATTGGCCTGTGTTATGAGAAGTGTGTGTGTGACCATATGTGAATGAGGCATTAAAACATAAACATTTGTGACTGACGTATTGAATATTTACTCTGAAGGGAGACAGTCTGTCCCAGCTTCTGAAGACGCCTACACGCCTTTCCATGTTTAATACTGTGCATATTCAACATGCCACTCATATTCCAAGCACATCTTTAACAAATATCACTTCTCTCTTCACAGGATACTCACCGTTGAACATTTTGCATGCATTCATTATTTGGACATCTTCCTTAGTAGGTGCAGCATAACACAAGGACAAATGACCTCATTAAAGGTCTAGATCTAATCAACAACGTTCCCCAAGTTCTTGAGACGACCACACTGCCTCAGTCCCCAGCTGTCTGGTGTGTTAGCGCGTCGGTCTACGGGTATCAAAGCGGGAGCTAGCTAGTAATGACTCAGCTAGCCCAGACGGCGCTGTACTATCACTCACCTTGTAGTTGACATTAAAAAGAAAGTGTGTTATAATCATGGAAACCGCAGATCCCGGCTTTGATGCCTCTGTCTCTCAGGGGTCCTCTTCGCCTCTTGTCTTTGAGGGGGGGTTGCGTTTGTAAAATAAATCAGCTTGAAAGGACGAATAGTAGATATAAAAAAAACGTTTTTGGGAGGGGGGGGTGTACTATTCTTTAAAGCTGTAAATGTGTCTTTTTGAGAACATAAGTGTACAGGTGCCCTGCAGACTCCGTCCAGGCTTTCCAAGACGGAGCATGCGGCAACTTGTTCTCAGCGGTCTGTGGCGCCTCCACAACAGTGGAACGGGGAATGTGACGTTCAAAGGTGTGTGATCGGTTCCTGTTTCATGGTCATGGCTCCTCCTTCCGCGCTTGAAGAACACTATATAGAAGACAATAAATAATACAATTATTTAAAGCACAACTATATGTATTAAAACAACTGTGTGGTTCAAGCCAACATAGAACCATCTAAACCTCATGTCGCAGCACGTGGACCTCATTAAGGCCAGCCGGCCCCATAACTCAGGTGCATGAGCAGGTAACAAGGCAACTGTCCTCCTGATTTGCATGACCATTAAATTGTGTGATGGATGCTGAAAAAAAGTGGTTCTCCTTGCATTAGGTCTATGAACCAGATCTCATGAGGAAGTAGTCCAGTTATTTGGCCCTATGATCTTACAGGACAACAGACACCATGCATAACATTATAAACAATTTACAAAGGTTTTGGGAGAATCTTCATGTCTTTTTTTGCTGGGATGGCTAATATAAAAGACCATACAGAGGGGAACTGGGAGAGGTGTTATAATTTGGATGAACATAATGAGGAGGTGGACAAACTATACACCTCTTCAAAAGGCAGCACAATTTGCAAACATCGTTAAGCAATTTTTTAAATTATATGCAAAATACCTGGCAAGAATTTTCGGGCAATAATGAGCCTAGTAGGCGTCTGCGCGGGATTCAAAACCTGGTTAGAATTCCAAGAAATGGGAACCACTATGAGAAGGAAGAGGCCTCTCTAAAGAGTGGGGAACGGGCGTAAAGGGCTGAAATACGTCCATATTAGAAAGGACACACAAGCCAGGGCCTCTTCCTCATGTGAAAGCAATGACAGTCTGCACCCATCGTAATGGTCGACCCGTTACATTATCAGCATTCGTCGACGCTCACTTTCGTAACGTAGCGTCCTCTGTAGTGGGACGCTTTGTAGTGACCTTTATTGCGCTTGTTTTTTTTGGAATTTGCAAAGCGTTTTGCCAGTTTGTTGGACACGTCTCGACAACGTTACATTAGTGATGGGTTTTGCCAGGCACGTCAGTGGGGGATACGGGATGCATTCTAACACTTCCAAGTAATCATTCATTGAGTGCACTCAAGCCGCCAACCATCATGGAGTAGAGCTGGCCGTGTGTTTCAGAGGGAGAAGGAGGCCTTGGAGATGTAGACCACAAGTGTGCTTTAAGCATTATGTAGTGCTCATGTCTACACACTTCACCTCTTAGACTGACTGGAGTCACAGATTTGCATTGAGCAATTCAATTCAGGGAACTTTGAATTTTGACATTCAGACATATGGTTCAGAAGCTGTTAACTAGGGTGCATTCACACCTGGCTTTGGGGCTGGTGTTGGACAAACCATCGGACTCTGGTGCGGACCCAACAGTCGGGCCGAGACCCTGCCGGAGGGGGGGGTCTCAGTTCGCTTCCAGACGAACACAGGTGCGGTTCGCTTGAGATGTGAAAGCGACCGCACCTCCTCACGATCCAGTTCTAAAGAGCATACGCCTCTTTGGACGTAACAGCCACCCACTCAGCAGCACGCATTATGGGAATTATTTGTTGATTAGTGGTTACTCCGAGATTAGCAGTATATTGTCGGACCGTCGAGGCAAAATTAGTCATGGCTCAACATGGAGCAAAGAAGAGACAGAACTTCTAATGGATATTTGGGTCCGATTTCCTTTAGACATTCCGTCACCTCTTTGCTCAATGTTGAGCCACAACTCATTTTCACACGACGGTCCGACAAAAGCACGTAAAAAGAATGCTGGAAAACACATATGAAAATGCAGATGCATTTAACACATTCTGAGTAAGGATGAGGGAGAAGGAGTTGGACCGGTCCTCTGGATATCCATGATTGTTTACTTTCACCGGTGATTTCCCCCCTTTTTTTTATTTAATGCTTTACCCCGCCCCAGACCTTTTTGTCCAATGATTAAACAATCTTTGTTGTTGATTCATATTTTTTGAGAATCTTCATGGTTAATATCTATGCATGTGCGTTTCACACACACACACACACACACACACACACACACACACACACACACACACACACACACACACACACACACACACACACACACACACATACACACACACACACACACACACACACACACACACACACACACACATACACACAAACACAGATACAGAGATACAATTAAGACTTTTCTTTAATCTATGATAAATTAGGTATTTCCAGATTGTGCTTGGAATTTCATTTCCTGATTTTGCATGTTTTGTCATCTATTCCTTTTGTTTTGCATTTTTTCTTTTTTTAATATATATCTTTCTTTCTAATGGGCCCCTGTATTGTTGTCCTTTTTTTGATGATGATTCATCTCAAAGGGGAATTCCTAATGATAAACTTCCAACACACACAAACACACACACACACACACATACACCCAAACACAAACACACACAAACACACGCATACACACATCAATAAAAAATGCCCACTCGTACACATCTATACAATCTCACAACCAGCTCATATCTACACTTCCCTGAGGTCTGCTCCGCACTGGCCTGGAACACCTCCCAAGTGAGACGCCCAGTGGGCATCCTTACCAGATGAACCACTTCCACTGACTCCTTCTAAGCAGAAAAGCAGTGGCTCTAATCCGAGTTCCTCAGGCTGAGCTTCTCTCACCCTATCCCTAAGGGAGATGCAGCCACCCTCCTGAGAAAACCCATCTTGGTTACCCGCGATTTCATCCTTTCCGTCATCACCCATCCCTTCATAACCATAGGTGAGGTAGGAAGGAAGATCGACGGGTAGGTCGAGAGCTTTGGACTTGCGGCTCAGCTTCTCTTTTCGTCGTAACGGTCTGCAGTAAAGCGAGCGCAATAGTGCCCGAAACATGAAACAGGATTGGTGACAAAGCGCAGCCCTAGAGAGGCCTGACTTTCTGCCAAGAACGCAGACAACAGCTCTCGCTTTTGGGAGTACAGAGATTGGATGGCCATGAGGGAGTGTGACCCCCTTCACCCCATACTCCCGCAGCACTTTCCAGAATTGTTCTCCCGGGGACCCGGTCATACACCCTTCTCAAGGATAACACAAAAACACATCTTGACCGAATGGCATACTCGATATAGCCTTCTCCAGGATCCTTGAGAGAGAGAAGAGCTGGTCCGTAGTTCCACGTCTCTGGGATGGAAACCGCATTGTTCCTCTTTCATCTGAGGTTTGAGGATTGGCTGACACCCTCCTTTCCCACACTGTTCTTGCCCTTTCAGGCATTTCATTTGAATTGAATACTTTAAATTGGTGTTTCATCCAGACTTTTATTTTGACGTTGTATTTTCGAGCTGCACAGGAAGCAGGAAGGAAAATAGTTTAGGATCACGTTAGAATGCTGCGCGCGTAGAAAACGTTGGAAACGGCAGGTTGTTTTGGGAGTGCAGACGGTCACTACCCAGAGAAAAGGCTTCTTGGCTGTTGGTTCCCCCAGCAGAGGCATCGGCTTGTACGTATCGTATTTTGTTGTGGCTGTGTTGACTCATTTGTATGTTAATTCATGATGTAAAAACGGAGTTATAATGGGCTAACTAATCGGGAATGTTACCTATGCATGTTAGTTTCAACACGTTGGCCTTCAAGCTAATGTTAGTTCTAAGAAATGTTAATCCATTTAGCTTATATCATGTTGATTTCTAATACTTAAGGGTATTGTTCAGGGAAACTAGGTGACTTAACTAATTGCAAATACTTTGTTGTTTGTTTTCTAGTTTCACTCTCTTTCATCTTCTTTGATCTCTCTGATTCTTCATCTACATGGATTGCTATACCAATGTGAAGAATGAAAATAAATCTTACAAACACAGGATTCAAGGCATTCTTCATGTTCCATGAATAGAAGAGAGGTTTAAGCTCACTGTCTAGTTGGAGTTAGCACACCCCACGAGGACAGTAACAGTGAAAACAGCGTTATTCAACTGGAGTTTCAACGTGCCAAGAAAGCCAAGGCTAAGAAAAAATGGGAATTAGCCGGGGACTTTCTAATGTATCCTGTACCATACGAGATCAAATCAAAGAGTTCTTCCTCATCGACATCGAGTGCAGCAGTAAGGGCGCGCGCTAAAGCAGAGGCGGCGAAAGCACGAGCAACATTTGCAGAGAGAGAGGTGAACACTCAAGGTACAAAAAGCAGAGAAGGAAGCCGAGCTACAATTAGGTAAGCCAAGCTGGAAGCTGAATTGAGCGCCACTCGCAACTTCAAACGAGAGGCAGCTGCAGCCATTTGCCCAAAGCCGAGGCACACTAGAAGCAGCTGAAGCTAGACATAGGAGATTCGATCAGGGACTGTCCATCCTTCACTAGATCTGCAAAATGAAATTGCAACCGCACTAAACGAATATGTTGAAGCACAAGCTGGGCTTGGACGTATCACTGACTAGGGTATCCGTTCCATACCACATCACCTGGAGTAGCCCTATCAGACGCAAGCTACGTCACAATGGCCCCCTCCACCAGAGCACAACTCTGAGCCACAGGGAGAGATAAAAGAGGATGAAACTCCCTACCAGACCATCTAGGCATGATGCAACACCAAGCAGCCATTTCCCCAGTGCTAATCATCACGTAGGCTATGTAAACCCACATCATCGCCACGCACTAATGGAGGCATCTGGGGATCAAGTGAGGTCATACAAGTCGGAAGACGCGATGGACAACAAACCACGAACATTGGAGATAATGGACATCAACATCAACAACCCGCTAGAGGTAACGGACAGCCCACAAAACCCAAGACAACACATCATCCTCACAAATCACCATTTAAGGCAACAGCTCCATCATACGTACCCATGTATGCTCCACCCACTGCAAGTGTGGCACCTGAAACAGAACACCTGGCACGATACCTGGCTCGTCGTGATTTAGTGAGTACAAGTCTCTACCAATTTGATGATAAACCTGAAAATTATCTAGCATGGCAGTCATCATTCAGTAATGCTACTACAGGCTTAGGACTCACAACAACTGAAATGTTGGATCTGCTGATTAAATGGCTAGGAACAGAGTCGGTCAAGCACATCAAAAGGATCCGCTCTGTGTATGTCGGAAATCCAGACGTAGCATTGAAAAAGGCCTGGGACCGCCTCCAAGAGTGCTACGCCGCACCGGAAGTAATGGAAGAGGCTCTTTTTAAAAGACTGGATGAATTTCCAAGAATATCAACCAAAGATTATGGGAAGCTGAGGGACCTAGGCGATCTTCTTATGGAACTCCAGGGTGGCCAGAGAGCCCAGGTTACCTCACCAGGGATTGACCTACTGGATACAGCCAGGGGGCATAGGGCCCATGTGGAGAAATCCCCTATGGGCTAAGGAAAATGGCTAACAGTAAGGTTCAAGGTTTAAAGAAGAAAAACAACGGCCACTTCCCTCCATTTGATTACTTCGCCGATTTCATCTGTCATGAAGCACGCCGGAGAAATGACCCCAGTTTTATCCTTTCATGCGCAAGCAGCAACGGGTTGAAGTCAGACAAAGTAGCCTCTAACAGTTATGGGAGGAAAATATCTGTTCACAAGACAGACATCTCTCCAGGTAAAGACCCACCTGCAAACTCACCTGAGAGAAAGCCTGATGGGCCAGAGAAAAACTGTCCCATTCACAACAAACCACATGCGCTGAGGAAATGCAGAACATTCAGAGGGAAGGTTCTCACGCA
>OLKM01007267.1:0-12169 GCA_900291075.1 Melanogrammus aeglefinus | reverse complement strand
AACCTGTCAATACACTGGCCCCTCACCAAATCAAAAAAGTCATGGACTCAAAAACACTAATTACCAAGAAATAAAAATAAACAGTCATACCCTGCTGACCTCTTGCGCACCTCCAGCCCGTAGGCGCCCCCTTCGACTCATCCGAAATCCAACTCCACTCCCCCATCGTCTCCAAGCACAACAAAAGTACTCCCCTCCACAAACCCTCCAAGGAAGTCATCTTCCCCAACATATCTATGAACCATATTCACATCTCTTCTCATTGATACTTTTAAAAACACTCCATACCTCAACTCTCTTCTCCTCATAATGGGCCAAATTCCTCCTGAGCTTGACAGCAAACCTTGCGTGGCTTAAAACATAATTTAACAGATTAACATTACAACCCTCACCTTACTTTATCACCCCAAACAGCCAACACTCTCCTCATTCCATTCTCTCCACAAACCCTCCTCCCCAAAACATCTGTTTATTAATTCTTTAATTTTCACCAAAGTATCCCTCCAACTCACAACATTCAACAAACTCAATGCATACACGTTTCACCCCACTCCGCACACATCCCTTCCTTACCTCACATTCACATTCAACCTACTGTTATAAATTGTTAAACACCCTATTGTGCCGCAAACAGGAAATCAAAATCTTCACATTCATACAGTTCCATTTCACTCTATAAAATTCCTCCATATTCCCCCTACATCCATATCAATCAACACTCTAACCCATACTTTCTCTGCAGCCGGGTCTCCTCATTTCTTTCCCTTCTTAAACATCTATTTACATGACGTCTCGGTTTTCAAACTCTTCAGATCACCCTCCTTTCTCCCTTCCCCCCACATACATTTCTAATCTCTCCGTTTCTCCATTTCACCACAGCCTCTCTCTCAATCATCCCAACCCATTCTCTTCGGCATACCCTCCTGATTCCTTTCCCAACACTCCCTGTGCCGATACCTAACCAATATTTACATCCCCTCTTTCCCTCACCTCGTCGACCATTACCTGTGCCCTCATGAACCCAGGTACATACTCATAAACTAGATCCTTCACCTTCCTAAACCCCTGCCTCTCCAAAATCACCCTACCCGTGTTATTAAAATTGTATTCCCTCCAAATGTTGATTTTTGCGATTTAAAAACACTGGTTAGCTCCCATACCTGCGTAACCATCCTTACATCATACTCTCACACATTTCCACAAAAACTTTTTTTTCTTCCCCACGCTCCAACATTCTCCTTATAAAACTCAGACACTCCACTCAAATTACCTTTCTTTAGTTCCATATACACGTCCACTCTCCACACCACCGCCATTTTAATTTGCATTCCCTTAAAAACACCTTCCAATACTTGATCCCTCTTGTCCTTTAAATATCTCACCACCATTTTTCACCCTAATGCTTTTCTTTCTTCCTTTCTAATATTAATCAATTTTAACCCACCATCCTCATACTCATTTTCCATCACCTCCCTGGCTATCCTAACTCCCTTCCCACCCCACACAAACTCACTCACCATTCTCTCCACCTCCTTCAAAACTCTATCAGGCACATCCAACACATTCATTGCATAAACAAGCTTGCTCATTACCAGCGCATTCACAACTGTCACCTTCCCCTTCAGCTTCAACCCTCTAAGTTTCCAAAACCTTAACGTCTTCCTAATACCATTCATTATCCCTCCAAACTGCATATCTCTCCCTTCTTTATCCTTTATCCCTAAGTTCACACCTAATATCCTAAAATAATCCTTTTCCTCTTTCAAGCCTATCTCCCTCCTACCTGCTCTCTCCACACCTACATACATGATTTCTGACTTTTCCATGTTTATTTTCGCCCCTGATGCCCTGCCATACAACTCTACACTACCTAAAACCTCAACTACACTTTCCCTGTCCCTAACTGTAAGCTGTCGTGATCATCTCGCATTTACTGAATAATAAACTAACCCGCCTCTTGGTAACTCTATCCCCCTGATCCTATCATGCTGCATTAGTAGTGCGCTAGCGGGCTCATATGCGACAAAGGAGTACAGCAGTGCCGACAGCGGACAGCCTTGCCTAACCGACCTTTCCAATCTAAATGCGTCTGTCACTATCCCATTGATTTTAACGCAGCTCACTGCCCTGTCGTACATCCTCTTTATCCATCCTACCAACCTGTGCCCAAAACCAAATTTATCTAACACTCTATATAAATAATCATGATCCACTCTATCAAATGCTTTGTTCAAATCCAAACTTACAACTATCCCCCCTTTATCTCTCTTCATATATTCTATGATGTCCCTAATACTGCTAATTGTGTCTGCTATGTCCCTACCTGGTATACTATATGCCTGTGTGCTTCCCACCACCTTCCCTATTACCTGCTTGACCCTGTTGGCTAACACCCTTGCTAAAACTTTATAATCACCATTCAACATACTGAGTGGCCTGTAATTCTGTAGCTTAACCCTACTCCCTTTCTTGTGTATCACCGTTACTAACCCTGTTGACATGCTCAGCGGCATTTCGCCCTTCTCCTCTATCCATCTGAATAACCTCTCTAGCACTGGCACTAACTCTTCCCTAAACTCAACATAAAATTCACCAATTTAACCCATCTATCCTGGGACTCTTATTTCTCCCTAACCCTCTCATATTCCCTTATCGGCTTTTTCATTTATTTCACCCGTCCTATATTCTGCTTCACACTTCTCCATCATCATCGCTCAACCTGGCTTTCACACGATCCAAACACCGTGCCTCATATCTCCTCAGTCCACTTCTTCTTTCCTAAATAATCCCTATAAAATTTTTCTACTCCTTTCAGCTGCCCTACAAATCAGTAAATCATCTCCCCTTCCTTTCCTGTCCACCTTTCTAATTAATTCTTCTTCTGCTATCGTCTTTTTCTATATCCTAAAAGAATCCGTGTACATTTCTCTCCTCAATCACATGATCTGGCCCTACTTCTGACTATATGAACCTACACCTCCTCTGTTCCTATCTCCTTCAGTCATCCTTAATTCTGATATACTTCCCCAATCATAGCCTACCACCTCATCCGCGCTCTTTGCTCTCTTAGCTAAATCTCCCTTTTACCTCCTCTCTCTCTCTCTGTGTCATATTCCTGCCTCTACTATATAACCATACTCTTCCTTTATCTCTCCTTTGAAACTCTCTCACCACACTCCCAATGTCCTCCTCATACATCCTCTCATTCTTCCTCCTCAAATATACATTCTCTCACTTTCCTTTTGTACTTTTCTTCTCTCAGCAACTCACCATTCATACACCACACGCCTCCCCCTCTCCTCTCAAACCCCTGACCTAAATTAAACCCTAACACCATGTGATCACTGAGCGCAGTAACCTTATACTCAATTCTCCCTATCCTACCTGCAATGCCGTTTGTACTCAAGACTAAATCTATCCTACTCTGTTTTAAAACTCCTCTAACCACTTGCCTCCTTGAAAAAACCCTCCCTTCTGGATTCCTTTCCCTCCACACATCTATTAAACCATTGTCTCTCATAACCTCCTCCAACACACCTCTTGACAAGTCATTCCTGAAACACATACTTGCAGACGCATCCAACCTCCCACACCACACGTTAAAGTCACCCACCACCAAACAGTTTTCCACACACATTCCCCCCAATCCCTCAAAAAACACCCTCCTCTCCTTCACCTCATTCGGCGCATACACATTCAACAATCGAGATATTTTACCCAAGTACTCAAAAGTAATTCCTATCACCCTCCCATCACCATCATCCACACACTTCGTCACTTTCTCAACCACTCCCCTTTTCACTAAAATTGCTACCCCTCTTGATTTAACACCACCATTATTCACATACATGTCCCCCATCCATTCTCTCTCAACCACCCTCATAACCTCCTCATCCCAATGTGTCTCTTGTAAACATATTATGTCTGCCTCACATACCATCAAGGTTTGCTGCCTCCTGTTCCTGTCCCTTAGCCCATTAGCGTTAAAAGAAGTTATCCTGATCATTAAAAGTATAATTGAGAAGAGATTCCACACGTTATATTATTAATTTGCACTTTTTTTCCCCTTATCTTCTCTCTCCTTCCTCCCCGATGGCCTTTTCCTATTCCCACCCACCACCTCATGTTTTCCTCCCCACTATCTGATATATCCGAAGCCACCCACTTCCTACTTTCTGTTATATCAGCAGCCCTCCACCCAAACTTAATCCCGCTTGCCACCGACCTTCCTCCTCCCTGTCCCACCACAGTCATTCCACTCTTTCCCACGTTCTTCTCCCCTCTTTCGCCTCCTCACCGCGCTGCTCCGCTCTCTCTCGCTCGTTCGTCCCCTCACCGCGACTGTTCCGCGCTGCGAGCTGTCTTCTCCTCCCTTTCCATCTCTCCTCCCGTCTCCGTTGTCTCTTCCGCTGCGCCTCACCGGTCCTCTACATTTCCTTCCTGCTCCTCGTCCTCCTGCTCTCCTTCCCCGCGCGAACTCCACGCCACTTCCTCCGCTTCAGTCGCCCTCAGCTCCGGCTACCGCCTTCTCCTGTCTGTCGCTCCTCCTCCTCGCCGACGTCCCGTCTCCCGGCTCCCGCCGAACTATCCTCTTTGTTGCCTCTGTTCTCCGTCTTATGCCACCACTCTCTTGCATAGTGCCCCTGTTCATGGCACTGTGGCATTTGAACTCCGGACAGTCCGCTCAGGATATGCCCTGTTGGATGCACATCCTACACACCTGTTCCTTGCTGTCGTCGGATCCCCGGAAAGTACTGGCACCGGTTCATCACTGCGTTGAGCTGCTTTGCAAACTGTATACTAACCTTCCGCTTATTTTTCCCGTCCATAAGTTTATTCTGTCACCTGCTGAGATGTCCCATTAGGTCCATTCATAATTTGTTTCAATACCGTTTACGCAGCCATTCAACATCCCACATACTCTCGTGTCGTCGCTCTCATGAAACTCCATCACGCCCAGTTATTGCGATCTCTCTTCCGCTATAGTTTCTCACTCACTGTCTTATCTTGCTCGTATTTGACTCTCAGTGAGATCTTCCCACGCTATTCTGGTCTTTCTCTATCGATAATTTACCTCCAGCCAAGCCCTCTCTTCGGTTTCATTTCCACCGCATGAATTTCCATTATATCGTAGTTCGTCCGCTGATTTTGGTGTTGTTCAACGCGATCATATCACTCCTAGGTGAATTCCAATAATTTACTCCACGAGCGGTTGTCAGAATCACAATGTGTCCAAGGTTATCGTCTTGATTTCATTCCTGTTTGTGGAGATGTTATCAGATTGCCTCAATGAGGCTGGGTTAGCAACGATGTCATCCAATATAGTATATTATAAGTGTTACCAATTATACACGGCATCTCACCAAACACTCGACTGCTCTCTGCTCTCTGCTCACTTCCTGCTTGCGCACCTGAACGGGATTCAGACGAGATCTGGCGTGTTCAGGGTGGTGTATGGCCGTTAAGCAATTATTGCTGCAGCAAAACCAGGCTTTATACAGTAACACATAAGGAGTGAGAAAGCTGCTGAGGCCCGACGTATTACTTTTACAAAAACATCAATCATTATTTTAATATAGACGCAGAGCTAGAATTGATTCAGTAGACTCCTATTCCATGTAAACGATTATAGTGAAATATAATTACTAAGTATCTGCAATACACTGCGCATGCGTGTGGTGTGATGTGTGTGTGTGTGTGTGTGTAGTGTGTGTGTGTGTGTGTGTGTGTGTGTGTGTGTGTGTGTGTTTGTGTGTGTGATGTTAAATGTTTTATACAAGGTAAATGGTTTAAAGTGTCAGAGAATGGGTGGGTATTTTTCCGCCGTCCTCCATGATCTTAAGTGCGTGTGTGCGTGTTGGTGTGGGTGAACGTTTAAAGAAAAAATATAGAACTGTCGTTTCAGCTCTCTGGTGCTCCCTGCTGGTAGTACACTATACTGTCCTCATGTTTCACAAAAATAGTTTTGAGAGACGTTGTGAGTCTTTGTGTACGTTGCTTAAATTCTCTCAAACGGTTGGCAGTAAAGATCAGGTCACGGTAGGCCACGGAGGCAATGAGCTCGAGTTGAAAAAGAAAAAGCTTACAGCACCTGGTATTCCCAGGCGGTCTCCCATCCAAGTACTAACCAGGCCCGACCCTGCTTAGCTTCCGAGATCAGACGAAGATCGGGGCGTGTTTCAGGGGTGGTATGGCCGTAAGCAATTATTGCTGCAGCCAAAACCAGGCTTTATTACAGTAACACATAAGGAGTGAGAAAGCTGCTGAGGCCGACGTTAATACTTTTACAAAAAACAATCCATTAGTTTAATATAGACGGCAATAATTGATTCAAGTAGACTCCTTATCCATGTAAACGATTATAGTGAAATATGAATTACTAAATGATCTGCAATACACTGTGCATGCGTGTGTGTGGTGCGTGTGTTGTGCTAGCGTGCGTGTCGTGTGTTGCGTGTGTGTGTGCTGTGGTGGTGTGTGTTGTGTGTGTGTGTGTGTGTGTGTGTGTGTGTGTATGTGTGTGTGTGATGTTAAATGTTTGTACCAAGGTAAATGGTTAAAGTGTCAGAGAATGGGTGGGTATTTTTGCCGTCCTCCCATGATCTTAAGTGCGTGTGTGCGTGTTGGTGTGGGTGAACGTTTAAGAAAACATAGAACTGTCGTTTCAGCTCTCTGGTGCTCCTGCTGTGGCAGTATCACTATACTGTCCTCATGTTTCACAAAATATAGTTTTTGAGAGACGTTGTCGAGTCTTTGTACGTTGCTTAAATTCTCTCAAACGGTTGGCAGTAAAAGATCAGGTCACGTGTAGGCCACGGAGGCAATGAGCTCGAGTTGAAAAAGAAAAAAGCTTACAGCACCTGGTATTCCCAGGCGGTCTCCCATCCAAGTACTAACCAGGCCCGACCCTGCTTAGCTTTCCGAGATCAGACGAGACCGGGCGCTGTTTTTTTTTTTGTTTTTTTTTATAATTATTTTATTTCTTTAATCCAGTTCATCATCATTTATAACATTCAACAGACAATGAAACATCCAATGCATTGCACAGCAGATCTCTTCTTACACGGCTTGTTAACAATGCCTTTCTATCTTTTTTCGATTCTTCTTCTCCTTCTGTATTTCCGGTCACGGCTTACAGCAACTGGGCTTCTCAGTAGGTCTCCCATCCAGGTACTAGCCAGCTCCAACCCTGCTTAGCCTCCGAGGTCGGCTACGTTCAGGCTGGTATGGCCGTAAGCCTCTTCTTCCGATTCTTATTCTCCGTCTGTACATCCCGTCCCTGCTTACAGCACCTGGGCTTCCCTGTAGGTCTCCCATTCAGGTAGTAACCAGGCCCAACCCTGCTTAGCTTCCGAGATCGGGCGTGTGTTTTTTTTTTTTTTTTTTTTCTCTTTTATTATCAAAAAATATAGTTTACAATTCAAATTCAGTATTTACAGTAATTTACAATCTTTTACAGTCATAACCAAAACCAGTATGACACACACAAGACATACAGATAGTTGATAATCACAAATATACGCAACAATCACATAGAGAGGTTGACCCCTAATCATAGACAACAAACATTTGCGTCGGAGTGGTGTCTGACAGGTCTTAACAAGCAGGAAAAACAAATGCCCACACACTACACACTAAATCCCTAACGTCCCTGATTCCGTGTTACCATGACTAAAGTGCTGTTCCTAACAAAAAAACTTGTGAAAAATCCTCCCTCCTAAGCGTGTGGACCAACCTTACATTCTTTTTAAAAGTTGTCACAAACCACTCCCATACCGGTATCACCCTCCCCTCTTCTTGCGCAACGTTCCTCCTACATACAATTGCATGACGGACTGTGCTCAACATGAAATTCACCAAATTTACATTCACATCTTTCACCTTTCCAATCACACCAAACAACAACAGTTTCTTCCATTCAACATCATTTCCCAACCTTGATCCCACAGTGTACACTCAACAAATCCTTAACCTTCTCAAGAAAGACAAACAACGTTGAACATTCAATGAAATAATGATCAAAGGTCTCATCCACCTCTTATACCAAACATCTGCACACTCTACCCACGAGTTCCTATCCAATTTGGTGCAAAACACACATTATCGTGAAAACCCTATTGTGCCTGATCTTTACAAATCATATTATGCTCACTAATTCATAGCTACATTCAATAGAGTTATACTTCACATTCAAGTTGCCCCATATTTTCTTCACGTCAAACCCCTCAAAAACCTTTCCCCACACCTTCTCTGACGCTGGCCTCTTCATCCCACCACCCATCAAATCCATATACACACTTTTTGTACTGACATCCTCAAACTTAACTCTCTTACCTCCCCTCTCCACCCCCAACTCGACCATCGTGTTCTCCTCGCCCATCCCTCCCTGTCCTAACAGTAGTGTCATCCACCCTGTACCAATACTTTCCTTTACTCTTCTATACATCCCAACAACCACAGCCCCCCTCACGTCTCTATTAACCCTCCTTACATCCCTTAAGATCACCTGTTCCGCCTTAAAAACGTTACCACCCTCCAACATTAAATGCTTGACCTGTTTAACACCGGCTTTCTCAAAATGTTTACTGACCAGTATTCTGTTATTGTGAAGTATTTTTGGGTTCTGAAAGATTGGCTGATTCAGAAACCTCGGCTCTGTTCCACACACTCAAACTCCACATATTCCAAATATTTCCCCCATGCCTCAAAAAACCTCTCTTATAGAAATACGACATCCCTTGACACCTTCGGTTTGTTAAAACATCATAAAAAAGACCATTCACACCACAGCCACCATACCTGTGCAAATAGTCCTCAAAAAAACCCATCCAACAATACTCCTCCTTACCAAATAAATATTTCTTAATTGTTTTCACTCGTAACGCCCTTTTCTTCACCACCACATCTATCAATTTCAGTCCTCCATCCTCATACCCATTCGTCAAGACCTTATGCGCAATTTTGGCCGGTTTCCCATCCCACAAAAAATTGTTAACAGCCCCATTTAAATCCTTTACTACCCACAATGGTAGATCCAGGGTGCTCAGCACATGATTCACCCGTGACATCATCAAGCAATTCACCACAATCACCTTGCCCCTCAGTCTCAACTTCCTCATCTTCCATAAATTCAAATTCTGCTTTACTTTATTCAGAACCCCTGTCCACGTGACATCCCTTGCCTCATTTTCATCTACACCCACATTCACACCTAATACCTTTATCATCCCCTTAGAAACAGTCAGCGGAATGTCACACTCGCTCATATCCACTGCCCCTACACAAAGGATCTCTGACTTTTCCAGATTAATCTTTGCCCCCGATGCACTCCCATATATTCCCAATAACTCAATTACCCTTTTCACACTGGCCAAATTCCTAACTGTAATGCTTGTGTCATCTGCGTATTGATGGATTAAACTCCTACCTCCTCCCGGGATATTGATGCCTTGTATGTGCTGATCCTTTTTTAGCATGGTGGCTAATGGTTCAGCCGTTATACTGTACAATAATGCAGATAACGGACAACCCTGCCTAACTGACCTCTCTAATCTAAAACTATCCGTCAATACCCCGTTACACTTAACCCTACTCTTTGCATTACTATACAATAATCGAATCCACTTCACTAACCTATCCCCAAAACCAAATCTCTCTAGCGTCCTAAACATAAACTCATGTTCTACCCTATCAAAAGCTTTGTTAAAATCTACACTCAAAACTACACCTCCCTCTTCTTTCATATGCCTCACTACATCCCTAACTGACCCTATCGTGTCCGCTATATCTCTCCCTGGAATACTATAAGTTTGCGTTGATGAAACTATGGTCCCTACTACCGACTTAATCCGATTAGCTAGAATTTTGGCCAGTACCTTATAGTCAGTGTTCAACAGACTTAACCCTCTGTAATTCCCTAACTGTAATTTACTACCCTTATTCTTGTACAGTACCGATATTAACCCCGTCGACATCGACTTACTAACCATCCCTAACCTTTCCATTTCCCTATATACCTTTAATAAAATCGGACATAACAACTCACTAAAGCACTTGTAAAACTCTGCCGGCATTCCATCAGAGCCAGGACTCTTGTTATTAGACAGGCTGCTGACTGCCGCCGTCACCTCCGATTCTACTAACTCACACTCACATACTTCCCTATCACTATTCGATAACACATGCTCAACCGTCCCTAATACCTTGTCCACACTATCCTTATCTACATAGCCTTTGCTAAATAAATCACTGTAAAACCCCTGCACTCTCTCCAACACCCCCACAAAATCATTTACCACTTCCCCTCTCTCACCCTCTATCTGAGCTATGTATGTTCTACCCTGTTTCCGTTTTTCCAGCCCCAAAAAGAAAGACGTACATTTCTCCCCATCTACCGCATACTTCACCCGACTCCTAACTATCGCCCCTTTACACCTCTCCCTTTCATATGATTCTAATTCCCCTTTAATGCCAATGTAGTCAGCTAAGTCCCTATTCACATCGTCATCTAACCTCCTCAATTCCTCAGCCATTCGCTCTCTCAATACACATTCCGTCCTCCTCTTTACTTGACTCCGCTTTTTACAATATTTTATGCTCAACATTTTCACCTTTATCTTCACACATTCCCACCATTCACACACGTCTGCATCATACCCCACACAATTCATTTGCTCCTTAACACACCCTCTCACCATCTCAATAACTCGCTCTCTTCCAACACACTAGTATTCAAACACCAAACACCCCCCCCTGTCCCTCTACTTCTGTCACCCATCTGAAAGATTATTGCTGCATGATCACTATAACCAGTGAATTTATACTGTACACTGCTCAAAGTATCAGCGATGTCCTGTCGTGCTAAACATAAATCGATCCTACTTTGCTTTAGCACCCCGTTCACTATCTGCCTCCTAGAAAATTCCCTCTTGGCAGCATTCCTAACCCTCCACACATCGACCAAACCCCTATCCTCAATCATTTTGAACAAAGCCTTCCGGGCCGAATCCTGTCTAAAACTATCCCTCCTATAAACATCCAGCTTGCTACAAAACACATTAAAATCACCCACGAGAACACAATTCCTAGTGCAGAGCAAACCAAGAGAGATAAAAAATACCCTTTTTTCCACTTCTCTGTTAGGTGCGTATACATTAATTAGTCTATACGTCACATTATTAACATCTACAATATCAATTTCCAATCACCCTCCCCTCCCCTTCCATCATTCAGAACCTCCTTCACATTCCCAACCACGTCCTCCTTTACAAGTTATTGCCACACCACACGATCTTTGCCGTCCCACAATTGACAAATAACAGTCCCCTCCATTTCTCTCCTTGATTTTCTGGCATTTTATAGCCTGTGTCCAGTTTGTTTCCTGCAGCACTAAAAATATTCGGATTTGAAATTGATTAACACCTCATCAAACTTCGCCATATTGTTAAGACCGTTGATGTTAATTGATGTGAGTGTGACCATTGAAATCAAAAAACAAAGAGTGGGTATTACTGTTAAAATCATTTTTTCTTTTTACGTACCCCTTTCTTTTTCAAGTTCCTCTGTTCCTCATCGGAATCAACCCCTCTCCTGCGTCTGACCCTGGGCGCCCTCTCCCTACAAACACCCAACGCCTCATTCACCGACTTATTCTCCCCCTCCCTTCCATCAGCCAGTGTGGGGGGGGAACTTATAGGCGCCATATCCACGGCACTGACCAATGACACGCGGTCGGGTCTGCTGTAGCCTCACTTAGTCCCAGCACAAGACCCCCCCGGCTGCATCTGCCTGACTCAGTCCCTCTACTGTAGGCCACACGGGCGCCTGTAAAGAGAGGAGCCCCACTTGAGAGCTCCTGCCCCCCCCCATCCCTGTGCCCCCATCTCCCCCTGATGCCGGGGCCATTGACACAACCAAATCAGCTTCTAGGCTAGCCCCCGTGCCATGTCCCTCCTCGTTCCCCAACTGTCCAGACCCCCGCAGCACCTTGGCTACGCCCTTCCGCTGGACGTGTAGACTGTCGTGCCATGCCGGTAGAGGTAGAAATCTCTACTTTGAAAGCTTTGGCCCAGCAGTCCTACGGCGGGTAAGCCCCGGTGCCCCCCACACCCGGTCCTTCACGTCACAACCACATTAGCTGAGATCTGTCCAGAGACTGTCTCGCCGCAGG
>OLKM01007266.1:0-12171 GCA_900291075.1 Melanogrammus aeglefinus | reverse complement strand
AAAATGCAACATCCCTTCATGGACAGGATTGGAGGCAAGGTAGGAAATGAAACTGCAGATCAGCTGATTTCAGATGAGCAGGCCAAAAAAATCTGCGGAGGCAAGTTCCGCATCTTAAATCCCAGATCAAAATATTTGCTGACCCTATCTCATGCGCTACACTCAGAAATACAAACACAAAGATGGTCGCAGTAATCTCAGAGCTCCATTTCAGGACCTGGAGAACTCGGACAAGATACTCTCGTGGGCAATGCTGAGACCTATCAGCGATAGGCCCCTGGTGAGATGGTTCGGTGGCAGTCATGAAGCCACATCAAGCATACGCAAAAGCACAGAGTCAGAGGTATGTTGTAATATGCATGTACTCATATGTGTTTTAAATTCATCTTCATTTTATTATATATTTTGATGGTATTTATCCACACATGTCGTGCCGTAATTCACTCATGAAGTAATAGTCTTTTTGAGTTGTAAGTAATTTGATTAAGTGGTTTGTTGACATTCGTTCCTATTCAATGACGTAGACCGACTCTTTGGAAAAGGAAGGGGACTGAGGGGTGGTCATTTTGCATAAGTTAGGCAAACAAGGGGTAACTGTAATTAATTTGTGCGGATAATCGAACTCGTCTCTCTAAGGGGCCACAATACTTGCTAAAGAATAGAAGTAAAGAGTGAACATGCCTTTTTTACACACATTAATTTGCAAAAGAATGATTCCTACGGTCCATAAAAGGGAATTTATTTCTCAAAATGTATTCATAGGCAATGGAGTTTTGTAGATCCACGCCACTCTTTCCAGAATGGGGTGGTGTTGCACTGAACTGTATGTGTTTACATCCCTTGTCATTTTGGCTGTAATTTTTGTTCTGAGAACTTATTTCACAAATTCTCAAGCTCAGTTTAATACTGTAGTAACAGATGACTGAACTCTGTTATTGGAATAAACATTGTTCTGAAAGAATTCATATTTGAAACTTATTCTCTTATTAAATAAAGTCATAGGTGGACTTTGATCAGTATTGTGATTGGATTTGTTAATGTAAACAACAACCACTGGACGTTTGTGTGAGTACAATAAGTGACACACAAAGTTAAAGTAATGGCGGGGTCTTTCTTTCATCACTGTATGTCTCGTAATATCTTTTTTTTATGTCGTGCTATCATGGACAGTACCTCATGCATCCAACAAGCCAATATTCATATTGATCCTGTGACCCTGAGTAGTGAGTCTGGGAACAAGACAGGAAAGCAGCAAAACGCTTCTGGTAAAATATTTTTATCTTTTTTTTCCTCTCTCCTTTGTCAGTTCACAGTTACAGCTCCCATTTTATCAGTCACTATGGCCCACGCAATGGTCACACTTCTGTTTTTTAATAGCAAATACCTTAGGACAAGGTTTAATTTAAACAGACAAAGGATTCGGTTGGCCTTAGCATGGAAAACCTGACATTTCCCACACACACATAGAGAGATGGAAACTTAGCTGTGGAGTCTTTTGTGCATGTGAGGTGAGTCAACCATTCTCAAACCGCACCAGGCTGCTTAATTGTATTCCAATTTTTTTTTTTTGGTTAAGATGGCAATACGGATTATTCCAAAGCTTTCCAGCAATTCCGGGATTACTCCAATATCGATCTGAAATGCAAAACATTGAAGTTTAAGAGGAAGTATGGTCTAGAGGAAGATGTTACTTGACCGGAAGGTTATATAAAGACGTCTCTCGATACTCTACCAATGTCCCAATTAATGACACATTTAAAAATGTAATTACACAACGCATATCTGTTCACAAAGGTTAGTTTCTGTTCTTTTTTAATGTGAAAAGATGCAGACTGAAAGTTCCTTCGGCCTTCCAAATCCGAACAAGACATTCTTTTGGTAAAGTATAACAAGTTCTGTGGATAAAATATAAATTGCATGAAAAACCAGTGGAGTTAATGTGACTTGGTTTGTGGTTTCTAAAGATTAAATGTGGTGAATGCAACAGATGGTTCCATGCATCTTGGAATGACAGCTGTGTTTAAGAGAAAGACACTGCATGGTATTGTGAAATTTGCCTTTAAGATGAAAGGGATGTAACTATATTCATTAGTTCTGAATTGATGAATGTTTGAAGATACAGTCAAAAGATGTCGAAGTCTCTTGGCCATATGCTATTCATGACAGTTTCTTTGTTCTATATTGTTTGTATACCTACAAAGTTGGATCATTTTGGGGCCTTACACTCTAGGGGTTGAAAAAACTAAAAAATAGCGAATAAGAAAATTAAGCTCCACAAAAAGGAAAGGGGAAAATTACAAAGTAGGGTGACATTATTGTACCACAGACTGAGGTTACCAACAGGGGATGTCGATTTTTGACAACAATATTTTTGAGGAAATCATACCATAATTATATGAAATACAGTCATGGCAAATACATCAAACCCATAAGAAATGTATTTTATTCTTACTGGGCTTTGTTTTTGTTTAAGAGAGAGCCTACAGCCATATTTCCTAATCTGTTATGAAAATAAATATTTTTAACGATGTTGGTGTGTTTTTTCATCATATTTCCATCCTATATTCACGAGAAGGTCACCATAATAAAGTTAGAGCTTACCATTAGCAACAAGCCTACTACAGTAAATAGAATGGGAACATTTATCTTAATAGATTTTTGGTGAATGTTTCAAACGATTAATTGCATCCTCATTTGCTATAATGCAACATGTCAACAAATAATGACCTGTAGTAAGTAAAAGCCTACCATTGGAAAGTACTACAGCAATCAGAATGAGAACATTTATTTTTGGTGAATAATTTAGCCTTTGGTGACCCACAACTACAACGATAAGATATTCACCAAGGGACTGTACCTTTTAAGGAAAAGGGTTTTGGGATAACAGTTCCGGTTTACGACAGTTCTGGTTTGGTGATAATTCTTTACAGCAGTTACATTTTGAACTTATGCTGGAGTAACACTTGTATTATTGAAGTGGAGAAAAAGCCAACTCGACCCATCTACGTCTCTTGTTTCGTCGTTTACCGCACTCCACAAATGGTGACCCCCGACGCGAGTTGGATACGGCTGGATTATGTTACAGATCGACGTGATAACAACGCGCCTGCTGTGGTGCCGGCCGCCGCTGTGGTGCCGGCCGCCGCTGGCGGCGCGGCCAATGACGCGGCTAACGTCAGCGCTATCTTAGGCTGCCTCCCACACAAGTTACCGGACTTGTTGGCAGCACAAACCCGCACCGTCGTGGTTTCCAACAAATCGAATGCCTAGTCCAGCTTGAGAGAAAATACGCGGACGTGATGGAAGTCATTTCATGTGGGTAGCAGCCTTAGATGCGTCGATGATGGCCAGATCTATGGCGAGGTTGGAGGCTCCTCCAGCTGTCAGTAAGTACGAAGCACTCAAGTGTTCTTGTGACCTTTTTTGAACTGTCGGAGCTGGAGAAGGTGGACCGCCTGCTTTCCCTGAACGGCCTGGGCGACGGCGAGCTGTACGTGTTGATGGAGAGGATGCTGGCTGTGCTGGGTCTCAGCGGATCCCTCCTTCCTTTCGCCCACATCTTCCTGCGGCAGCTATCCAGGCACCGTGTGCACCGCACTGGCCATTCCCCTCTTTGCCTCCAGGCTACCGGACGTTTGGTGTGGAACGGACAGGATTTTCCTCACCACACGGCGCAGTTTGTCCATGCGTGCTGCCACCCCGCACACGTCAGGGCCCGCCTTCCGCCCCCGGGGTTCACGACCGGACACGGGGCAGCGCTGGTGACGGCCCCTGCCGACAGCGTGGACAACGGTGTGTTGTACTACCTGCCAGGTTTACGTGGACCATGGCCAGCAGTGTCGCAGCCTTGACGTTTTGAGGCGCCCGGGAGAAGGCCCGGGCCAGCATTCATTAACAGCTGTGAGCGCTGTTGTGGGACTGTACTGTTTTTCAGTCATGACGGCCTTGTCCGGGCCGGCGGTGCTGGTCGATTCTGGAGGCTTAGCGCAGGCCTCTGCCGGCGACGTCCTGTGGACACTATGGCTGGCGGCAATGGCTCCCTGATGGACGCCGCCAAGGCACTGCCCGTGTGCGTCCTATGAACGAGGTATGTCACGAGGTGTATTCTCGAGGTGTGTTGTCGGCGGCCGGCGTATCGACTGGGATTTGGTCATGGCTGCCCTGTCTACGCCACTCCTGGGGGCGGATTTCCTCTGCGCCTACACGCTGCTGGTGGATGTTACGAACTTCCTTCTGCATCTGATCGACCGCTCTCTATTTTGTTTGCTTCGTATCCCCTGCCACACTGGGTGGGGCGGGAGGCGAGGGGGGAGGTTTGTCTTGTGAACATCGTTCACCAACGGGGAGCTGTATCAACACCTGCTGGCTGAGTTTCCTGTTATCACCACGTCCACGTTTTCATCGGCTGTGGCTAAGCATGGTGGTGAGGAGAACTACATCACCACGGGTTGGCCCCCCGGTCTATGCACGGGGCCTGGCGCCTCGCCTTCTATTCGACTCTGCAGCTCGCGATCGCCAGGGGGAGTTCGCATCATGGTAGCGCCTTGGCATCGTACAAGTTTCCAACCAGTCCGTGGGCCTCCCCCCATGGTGACCAGAGGCTGGATGTGCGTTGGATCTCTGTTGGTGATTTCCGTCGCGCTGACATCCTGAACTCAATGCCACCACCCACGAGCCTCGGTATCGCAGGTACCGCACATCAGAACTTCTCCGCCCACCTGGCCGGCGCCGCCTCTTTTCAAGGTGGACCTGGGTACGCGGTTACCATCAGGTGCCCGTCCACTCGCAGGATGTCCCTAGACGGAAGTCATCACGCCCTTTGGGACTTTTTGATATTTCTGAGGATTGCCTTTCGGCCTTCTAGGGTTGCAGCACAGAGGCACGCTTTCCTCTTCATTGGCCTTCTTCCATGCGCTCCTTCCCAGGGATCTGTCGCTCCAGTAGGACCACCTGTTTGGTTGAATTCTGGGAACAGAACTATGTCTGGTCTCAGGGTGGTTTCCATGATGTGCTCTGGGAATCTGAGCTGCTTCCCCATGTCGGCCTTCATCTGCCAGTCCGGTGCGGTTTCCAAGGAGTCCCGTGCCCCCTTTGGTTTGGGCTTAGGCTCTCCCTTGGTCGGAATGAAGGCAATCGCCTAGGCCTTGCTTGGTCGGAGAGGCTTGTTTCTGGGTTGATGCTGTGAAGATGGTTTCTGCTATCGCCTTCAGGCATCTGGTCGTGGGCGCCAAGTGTAGCGTCTTTCTCCCAGGGCGAGGATGTTGCTCTAGCGTTTCCCCTTCTGAGGGCACAAAGACATTGATGGTGCGTCAACCTTGCCCAGCAGAAGAGGTTAGGCATGCGGCTGGGTAAGGCGCCATAGCGGACGCATATCAGGAACTTGATCGGCGTAAGGCTCAGGCTTGCCAAAAGCTCAGACAAGGAAGATCTGCAGGTACACTGCCTGTTCCCATCTCGTCATGCGCCTTGGCTGTCGCATCCCCCCATCTGGCTAGCACGCAGTTCCTCCACGCCAGCTCTCACTTCCTCTCTGGACCAATCGGCGTCTTGTCTTTTGCCCAGGGCTTTGGTAGCGTGTGTGGTTGCAACGCTACCAAGCCCTATTCGTGTCCAGTGCCACTGGCCCGACCAGCACGCACTGTGACGCAAGCGTGACTCTGCCTGCTCGACTGCTTCCTGCGCCTCGTCCATTCTTCCAGTCCTGATTACGATGCCAGCCTGGGAGACCATTGGATCACTGGATACCCTGTACTGCAGCACCTCTCTTGCACGGGTAACCATGAACTCCTCATTCAGGCTGCTAATGGGGAGCTTCAGTTTGTTGTTGTGCCCGTATTAGAGCGATGCTACTCAGGCTTGCGTGGCAGGCCCAACCATCTACGTAGGCTAACGGCTGATCCTCCTCTCGAAGGCCGGTACAGTTGTTTATTGGGAAATCATACAAAAAGCAGGGCCACAGAATCCTGGGGGAGAACACCGTGCTGTAAATCCAGGCCTTGAATTTTACCAGGGCAGACCGATTTGTCCACTGCTGTCAGCCACGCCTCCAGCTCCCGATTTGTGGCCTTGAATGGATGTCAGCATCCTTCAGGGTGCAATCAAAGGTCTTTCCGAGGCTCTTGATGGGTTTCTCCGGTGACTGATGGAATCTGGGTGCCGTCCAGAGAGAAGCAAAACTTGTCAGTCACTTTCCCTCTCTTGAGCACCAGGGACTTAGATTTTGCAGGCTTGAAAACACATCCTCCGAGGGCCAGGTTGATGATCTTCTCCAAGCCCTGAAGGATCCATCGGACACACCGGCCACGGACGTCGTCGTTACTGTTCGGTCATCCATAAAGGCTCTGATGGGGGGCTGGCGGACTCCAGACTTGAAGAGCGGACCTCTGCACTCGACTTCTGCTGACTTGACCAGCATGTTCTTGGCCAAGGCAAAGAGAATCACTGAAATAGTGCATCCAGTGATGATCCCTTTCTCCAGCCGATGCCACTCAGATGTTACTGTCCCAGAGGTGACTCTCAGACTCTCAAATCTGATTCCTTCTTCATATCGATTATTTAAGGGCTGACTGTCCACACTGTTTTTAGCAAGTGTCCAAATCGCATTTTGGTCTGTTCAGACTGGGCCACATTATTGACCCATTCTGACAGGTTGCTGTAGCAACGACGTCGGAGCGGAAGGCGTCATCCAGCGCGTGTATTGTGTGACGTTCATGTAAATAGCGACGAGAAAAACATAACAAACAAGATGGATACAAAAAACGCAAAAGACTTTCATAAATCGACTTTATTCCGATACATGCCCTCGAGCTTCGCTTGAACGGACCCATCTCCCCACCAGATTAATGAGGCATTTCGTTTCTTCCTCTGTCCCAAGGACTGAGGACGGGTGGTTTGGCGCATTGGGTCAGGTCTGGCGTCGCGTATAAGTGACGTCACGGACAGTCAAAACCGATCTGAGTGTTTGGAGCTGTTCAGACTGAGACGCATCTGTCCAAATGCGATCTGAAACCACCTTTCCATCCGGTTTCGCAAAAAATCGGATTTTTCATTGTGACTTGGGGACTGTTCAGACTTCAAAAGAGTCATCCGGTTCCAATCTGGATGGTCTAAAAAATCGGATTTTGGCTGGCAGTCTGAACGCGGCCTAACAGTTGCTCCCGCACCCCCTCCCTTCTCAGTTTGTTTTGTATATCTTAATGAATTAAATAGGGCGCCACTAGAGGGCGCCCCAACACATAGGTCACCTCTGCCTATGCCGAGCGCCGGTGTTACACCGAATTCTGCGACCCACCGAAAAGTGTGACCCCAGGGATCGCTGTTTGCTGCTGGTCCCTGCCAGGCTAGCAGCAAAGATTAGACATTAGAATAGCCTATATAGCCTAATAAACACTGTCATGCACCTACCCGATGTCAAGAAGTCATCGCTGCTCCGACGGACCTTCTCCCCCGACCCGGCAACGGCAAGTAAGTAGTAGTCTGCTTTTAAGTTTCATTTTTAAGTTATTACTTGTTGTCAATGTAGGTTCAATGTTACAGATAAATACATGCTTTAAATTTAGTCAGAATTGCAGAATTCTAATGTTTTCCTGGAATATGCATTCCTAAACTGTTCTCTTTAAGATCGCATGAGATGATATGTGCTATCAAGCGACCTGTAACCAGGAAGTAAACACTTGCTCACATGAGATGATATGTGCTTTCGGCTGGTTGCTTTTCACGAACCTGAGCTGATCGAAGTGTTCTCTCAGGGGTTGCGGGAGATGATGCCACACTCTCCACCTCTTTTTCTTGCTCTGCCCTTTTCTTCCCAAAGAATTTTCTTATATCCATTATCAACGATATTTTATTACTGTACTTGACCTGAGAAGACCTTCTGGAAAGTGGGCGCGGCCAGCAGGGGTGTTTGCCTAGCAACACCAGAATTTGTTTAGCAACACCAAATTGGCTATATATATATATATGTATTTATATTATTTATTTTTAAGAAGGAAAGAAAATATGTAATGAAAGAATAAATCAATGAGTGATGTGATTTAAGGTTTGGGATAATTTTTGTTTGAACAACGTCTTGCTCCCGCGGCCAGTGCCGGTGTCACGTTAAAATTGTACCGGGGGCGAAAATTGTACCGGCCTACGTCATCGTTTGTTTACATCCTGACAACCTGCCCGGCAACAGACGACGCGATGCAGAAAACATGTTTCCAAACGACGAAATATCATAATACAGATAGTGGATCGCTATCTGTATTATGATAGATAGCGATAACAATTGTTTTACTCTTTATATTTGTATTGTATTTATTGGTTTAATCAAAACAATAAAAAAAATTGCCCGCGAAACGGGCGATCGCGTCAAATGACAAATGCCATCTGACGCGCGGGCAAAGCATTTGTCATTTTGATGCGATTCGCCCGTTTCGCGCGGGCAATTTTTTTTTATTGGTTTCGATTAAACAAATTACATAACAATCAAATATAAAGTAAAACCAATTGTTATCGCTATCTATCATATTATAGAATAGCTATTTCGTCGTTTGGAAACATGTTTTCTCTGCATCGCGGTCCGTCTGTTGCCGCACTTGCCGGGCAGGTTGTCAGGATGTAAACAAACGATGACGTAGGCCGGTACAATTTTCGCCCCCGGTACAATTTTAACGTGATACCGGCGCCGGCATTGCAAGGGGAGGGATATTATGTAAGTTTGCAGGAGGCGGGATAAGTGCGGCCGCTGTCACTCAGGTTTGTTTTGGTTTGACGCAGACATTCCGGAGGCAGAACAGACCGCAGAACTCATCGCGATCGTCTTTAATGTTGCTTTAACGATGCAGCATACGTTCAGAAGATATTCAGAAGAGCAGTACTTACGTATATATGTGGAAGCAGCTATTATTATTAATATATATACATATTTTTTTTTTTTAATGGCACAGAGATCTGGGGCTGATCCCAAAAGATCCGGGGCTATAGCCTCAAATGCCCGGGTCTAACCTTACGTTCACACCAAACGCGAAATTTGTCGCCCGTTCGCGTTGTCGCCGAAGTTTTGTCGCGCCACACATCATAATCTGTCGCTTTGCAAGTTTTGTCGAATTTGTCGCGCCACAACTTGACTCCAGGTCCTCCATTTCACAACCATGTCCGACATAACGAGCATTGCATGTCTTTACCTTTTAGACAAGCATTTAAAGACAAAAGCATTTAAAGACAAGCATTTAAAGACAATGTGACAGCTCCTGGCACCTCCTGATTGGCAGGCTGCCAGGAGCTGATTGCTGATCGTCGACACCCATGCTGGCGGCCCTCCTGCAGCTATAAAAGCTGCAGGAGTCAGCCACTTGGGGGTCTCTCTTGACGAATGGTTTGTTTTGGTTTTGCTATTGGTTTGGGTTAGTTAGGTTGAGTTAATGCTGCTTTACACACACCATACACTCATTCACTCACACAGACACCGCACCCGTTACTGACTACTGACATTCACGCATCATTTATTAGTTTAATTTTGAATTGGTTTAAATAAATTATAATTTGGTAAAACTACCGGTCTTGCGTGGTCTCCTCCTTTGTCCTTCCCTTGAGCCGGGATGTGACATGGGGGCTCGTCAATAAGTTGTTGCATTGATTAGTTGAACAGGTTGGAGGAATATCATATAGGACAGGTTAGTAGTTGGTTTGGGAGCAGGTTCATAGTGGGTAATGCGGCTCATGCTAGGCTAACAGAGTTGATTGTCTGGTGTGCTCATGTCTGAGTTTGAACTTTCCCTGGTAGGCTTCAGTTGCGTTTCCCCTTTGGGTTACGTGAATTTATTTATTTATTTTGTCGTTTTTCCCTTTTTGTAGTGCTGTGGGGTGTGGTTAGTGTCAATTGTTCAATGTCAATTGTCTCGGGGGCACATCCGAAGGATATTGGGGGTTGCCTGCTTGCAGGTCGCCTTTCAAACCGGCTGGTTTCCAGTGCGTAAATACCCACCGCAAGCTGCATGAACATTAGGGTCAAGATTATTCAGGGTTGGATAGGCCGTTAGGGGGGAAGTTCTTATTCTAGTGGCATCCCAGTGATCAAAGCTGTTTTGGCATGGCTGCAGTAGTAGAAGCGTTTATTCAGTCTCCTTCTGAGACCTTGCTGGACAGCTGTACAAAGGACCAACTGTTGAAAATTGCTGATCATTTCGGAATTGAAATTGCAGCCACACGTCTGAAGGACACAATCAAACGTATCCTGAAGGCGACTTTGATGGAGGAAGGGGTTTTGGCTTCTGATGAAGGTAAGGGTTTACCAAGTACGATGGTTTCACCAGGGGGGAGTCTCACCTTTGATCAACAAAAGGAACTGATGTTAATACAAATGGAACATGAAAAAAAAAAAATGGATAACGAATTGGCTCTTGAAAAAACAAAAATGGATAAGGAGTTAGCGCTTGAAGCAATGAAACAAAGAACAGAACAAGCAAAACTGGACATTGAACAATTTAAACTAGATCTGGTTAGAGAAGGGAAAATGGCAGGAACTGATATAACTAGGTCTGCTGGTTCATCTATGGTAGATTGTACTAAGAATCTCAGATTGCTGCCTAAGTTTGATGAGGAAGACCCAGATACGTTTTTTTCCTTGTTTGAACGTCTAGCTGATTCACAGGAGTGGCCTGATAGTGAACGTACGTTGTTACTTCAATGCGTGTTTAGAGGTAAAGCCCAAAAGGCATATGCAGCATTAACAGCAGAACAGTGCAAAGAGTATAAAATGGTCAAAGACGCCGTTTTAAAAGCTTATGAATTAGTGCCTGAAGCCTACAGGCAGCTCTTCAGAAATTGGAAAAAAGGGGAAAAGCAAACGCATGTGGATTTTGAAAGGGAGCTGGATATACATTTTGATCGGTGGTGTTCTGCATCCAGTGTTGTGTCATTTGAAGAACTGCGTAACCTTGTTGTGCTGGAACAATTTAAGAAGTCGTTGCCTAACTACATATCTACTTATATCAATGAGAGAAAAGTTAAAACTCCAAAAGAAGCCGCTGTACTTGCGGACGAATATAGTTTAACACACAAGCGTATCTTCGGGGAGCAAAGTCAACAACGGTTTAGACTCAAAGACAGCGGGGAGAAAGGTGAATCGGATTTCAACCGGGGTTCTACAAAGGGAGAGCTAGCTAGCACAGTTGGGAACAACGAATATAACACAGCTTGTAATTATTGTCAGCGACAGGGGCACTGGAAGAAGGAGTGCCCGATGCTAAAATCAAAAAAAGGTTTTAGTACATGGCCTGCTAAGTCTGTTGGGTTAGCTGCGCCGCTTAGTATCTCAGAGTTAAGTACTGTTAAAGTTGGTTCTCCGTATCAGCTGCATTATTCGGTGATAGAAAAGGAAGCGCTGGCATTGATTTGGGCTCTCCAACATTTTGATGTGTACATTGGAGCCGGTGCGCCGCTGGTGGTGTACACTGACCACAATCCGTTGACCTTCTTGAAGTCTATCCAGAATCCTAACCAGCGGTTGATGAGATGGGCTTTGTTTCTGCAGCCTTATCACCTGGATATCAGACATATCAGAGGCCAGAGTAATGTAGCGGCGGATGCTCTTTCCCGTGCACCATTGCCGTAACTACACCCGTCTGTTTAACCTGTGTTCCTGTTTTGTAGGTTCCTAGGTCGTTTTTATGGAGGGGGGTGTGACAGCTCCTGGCACCTCCTGATTGGCAGGCTGCCAGGAGCTGATTGCTGATCGTCGACACCCATGCTGGCGGCCCTCCTGCAGCTATAAAAGCTGCAGGAGTCAGCCACTTGGGGGTTCTCTCTTGACGAATGGCTTGTTTTGGTTTTGGTATTGGTTTGGGTTAGTTAGGTTGAGTTAATGCTGCTTTACACACACCATACACTCATTCACTCACACAGACACCGCACCCGTTACTGACTACTGACATTCACGCATCATTTATTAGTTTAATTTTGAATTGGTTTAAATAAATTATAATTTGGTAAAACTACCGGTCTTGCGTGGTCTCCTCCTTTGTCCTTCCCTTGAGCCGGGATGTGACATGGGGGCTCTTCCGGGATTGCATGTCTTTAGCTTGAGCGGGAAGTGAACGCTACGTCACTCAAGGAAGTGAACGCTGATTGGGTGTAATCACGCGTCATCACACGAAATTCGCGTCAAAGTTGAAAAATTTGAACTCGAGC
>OLKM01007265.1:0-12173 GCA_900291075.1 Melanogrammus aeglefinus | reverse complement strand
CTGTCGTTTTTATTTCCCGTCATCAAATAAAACAGAAGGGGTAACACTGTCGTTTTTTTATTGCCCGATATCAAAAAAAACATAAGGGGTAACACTGTCGTTTTTTATTGCCCGTCATCAAATAAAACATAAGGGGTAACACTGTCGTTTTTTATTGCCCGTCATCAAATAAAACATAAGGGGTAACACTGTTGTTTTTTATTGCCCGTCATCAAAAAAAACATAAGGGGTAACACTGTTGTTTTTTATTGCCCGTCATCAAATAAAACGTAAGGGGTAACACTGTAGTTTTTTATTGCCCGATATCAAAAAAAACATAAGGGGTAACACTGTCGTTTTTTATTGCCCGATATCAAAAAAAACATAAGGGGTAACACTGTCGTAATTTATTGCCCGTCATCAAATAACACATAAGGGGTAACACTGTCGTTTTTTATTGCCCGTCATCAAATAAAACATAAGGGGTAACACTGTTGTTTTTTATTGCCCGTCATCAAAAAAAACATAAGGGGTAACACTGTTCTTTTTTATTGCCCGTCATCAAATGAAACGTAAGGGGTAACACTGTCGTTTTTTATTGCCCGATATAAAAAAAACCATAAGGGGTAACACTGTCGTTTTTTATTACCCAATATCAAAAAAAACATAAGGGGTAACACTGTTGTTTTTTATTGCCCGTCATCAAATAAAACGTAAGGGGTAACACTGTAGTTTTCTATTGCCCGATATCAAAAAAACATAAGGGGTGACACTGTTGTTTTTTATTCCCCGTCATCAAAAAAACATAAGGGGTAACACTGTTGTTTTTTATTGCCCGTCATCAAATAAAACATAAGGGGTAACACTGTCGTTTTTTATTGCCCGATATAAGAAAAATATAAGAAGTAACACTGTCGTTTTTTATTGCCCGTCATCAAATAAAACATAAGGGGTAACACTGTCGTTTTTTATTGCCCGATATCAAAAAAAACAGAAGGGGTTACACCGTCGTTTTTTATTGCCCGTCATCAAATAAAACATAAGGGGTATCACTGTTGTTTTTTACTGCCCATCATCAAATAAAACGTAAGGGGTAACACTGTCGTTTTTTATTGCCCGATATAAGAAAAATATAAGAAGTAACACTGTCGTTTTTTATTGGCCGTCATCAAATAAAACATAAGGGGTAACACTGTCGTTTTTTATTGCCCGATATCAAAAAAAACAGAAGGGGTTACACCGTCGTTTTTTATTGCCCGTCATCAAATAAAACATAAGGGGTATCACTGTTGTTTTTTACTGCCCATCATCAAATAAAACGTAAGGGGTAACACTCTTCTTTTTATTGCCCAATATCAAAAAAAACATAAGGGGTAACACTGTCGTTTTTTATCAAATAAAACATAAGGGGTAACACTGTTTTTTTTTTTTTTGCCCGTCATCAAATAAAACATAAGGGGTAACACTGTAGTTTTATATTGCCCGATATCAAAAAAAAACATAAGGGGTAACACTGTCGTTTTTTACTGCCCACCATCAAATAAAACGTAAGGGGTAACACTGTCGTTTTTTATCTTACAAAGCGTAAGGGTTAACACTGTCATTTTTTATTGCCCGATATCAAAAAAAAACATAAGGGGTAACACGGTCGATTTTTATTGCCCGTCATCAAATATAACGTAAGGGGTAACACTGTCGTTTTTTTATTGCCCGTCATCAAATAAAACCTAAGGGGGGTAACACTGTCCATTTTTTTATTGCCCCTTATCAAATAAAACATTAGGGTAACACTGTCGTTTTTTATTGCCCGTCATCAAATAAAACGTAAGGGGTAACACTGTCGTTTTTTTGCCCAATATCAAAAAAAACATAAGGGGTAACACTGTCGTTTTTTATCTTACAAAACGTAAGGGGTAACACTGTCTTTTTTTTTTGCCCGATATCAAAAAAAAACAAGGTGTAACACTGTTGTTTCATATTGCCCGATATAAAAATAAAACATAAGGGGTAACACTGTCGTTTTTTGTTGCCCGTCATCAAATATAACATAAGGGGTAACACTGTCGTATGTTATTGCCCGTCATCAAATAAAACATAAGGGGTAACACTGTAGTTTCATATCGCCCGATATAAAAATAAAACATAAGGGGTAACACTGTAGTTTTTTATTGCCCGATATCAAAAAAACATAAGGGGTAACAATGTCGTTTTTTATTGCCCGTCATCAAAAAAAAACATAAGGGGTAACACTGTAGTTTTCTATTGCCCGTCATCAAATAAACATAAGGTGTAACACTGTTGTTTTTTATTCCCCGTCATCAAATAAAACGTAAGGGGTAACACTATAGTTTTTTATTGCCCGATATCAAAAAAAACGTAAGGGGTAACACTGCCGTTTTTTATTGCCCGATATAAAAAAAAACATAAGGGGTAACACTGTCGTTTTTTATTACCCAATATCAAAAAAAACATAGGGGGTAACACTGTTCTTTTTTATTGCCCGTCATCAAATAAAACGTAAGGGGTAACACTGTAGTTTTCTATTGCCCGATTTCAAAAAAACATAAGGGGTGACACGTTGTTTTTTATTCCCCGTCATCAAAAAAAACATAAGGGGTAACACTGTTGTTTTTTATTGCCCGTCATCAAATAAAACATAAGGGGTAACACTGTCGTTTTTTATTGCCCGATATAAGAAAAATATAAGAAGTAACACTGTCGTTTTTTATTGCCCGTCATCAAATAAAACATAAGGGGTAACACTGTCGTTTTTTATTGCCCTATATCAAAAAAAACAGAAGGGGTTACACCGTTGTTTTTTATTGCCCGTCATCAAATAAAACGTAAGGGGTATCACTGTTGTTTTTTACTGCCCATCATCAAATAAAACGTAAGGGGTAACACTCTCATTTTTTTATTGCCCAATATCAAAAAAAACATAAGGGGTAACACTGTCGTTTTTTATCAAATAAAACATAAGGGGTAACACTGTTTTTTTTTTTTTGCCCGTCATCAAATTAAACGTAAGGGGTAACACTGTCGTTTTTTATTGCCCGATTTCAAAAAAAACATAAGGGGTAACACTGTCGTTTTTTATCTTACAAAGCGTAAGGGTTAACACTGTCATTTTTTATTGCCCGATATAAAAAAAAAACATAAGGGGTAACACTGTCGATTTTTATTGCCCGTCATCAAATAAAACGTAAGGGGTAACACTGTCGTTTTTTATTGCCCGTCATCAAATAAAACCTAAGGGGTAACACTGTCATTTTTTATTGCCCCTTATCAAATAAAACATTAGGAGTAACACTGTCGTTTTTTATTGCCCGTCATCAAATAAAACGTAAGGGGTAACACTGTCGTTTTTTTTTGCCCAATATCAAAAAAAACATAAGGGATAACACTGTCGTTTTTTATCTTACAAAACGTAAGGGGTAACACTGTCTTTTTTTTTTGCCCGATATCAAAAAAAAACAAGGTGTAACACTGTTGTTTCATATTGCCCGATATAAAAATAAAACATAAGGGGTAACACTGTCGTTTTTTGTTGCCCGTCATCAAATATAACATAAGGGGTAACACTGTTGTATGTTATTGCCCGTCATCAAATAAAACATAAGGGGTAACACTGTCGTTTTTTTATCAAACAAAACGTAAGGGGAAACGCTGTCATTTTTTTATTGCCCAATATCAAAAAAAACATAAGGGGTAACACTGTCATTTTTTATCAAATAAAACATAAGGGGTAACACTGTTTTTTTTTATTGTCCGTCAACAAATAAAACGTAAGGGGTAACACTGTTGTTTTTTATCAAACAAAACGTAAGTGGTAACACTGTCATTTTTTATTGCCCGATATCAGAAAAAAACATAAGGGGTAACACTGTCGTTTTTTGCTGCCCGTCATCAAATAAAACGTAAAGGGGTAACACTGTCGTTTTTTATCTTACAAAGCGTAAGGGCACTGTCATTTTTTATTGCCCGATATCAAAAAAAAACATAAGGGGTAACACTGTCGATTTTTATTGCCCGTCATCAAATAAAACGTAAGGGGTAACTCTGTCGTTTTTTATTGCCCGTCATCAAATAAAACCTAAGGGGTAACACTGTCATTTTTTATTGCCCCTTATCAAATAAAACATAAGGGGTAACACTGTCGTTTTTTATTGCCCGTCATCAAATAAAACGTAAGGGGTAACACTGTCGTTTTTTATCAAACAAAACGTAAGGGGTAACACTGTCGTTTTTTATTGCCCGATATCAAATCAAACATAAGGGGTAACACTGTCATTTTTTTATTGCTTGATATCAATAAAACATAAGGGGTAACACTGTCGTTTTTTATCAAACAAAACGTAAGGGGTAACACTGTCGTTTTTTATTGCCCGATATCAAATAAAACATAAGGGGTAACACTGTCATTTTTTTATTGCTTGATATCAATAAAACATAAGGGGTAACACTGTCGTTTTTTATCAAATAAAACATAAGGGGTCACACTGTTGTTTTTATTGTCCGTCAACAAATAAAACGTAAGGGGTAACACTGTTGTTTTTTATCAAACAAAACGTAAGGGGTAACACTGTCATTTTATATTGCCCGATATAAAAATAAAAAAATAGGCCTAAGGGGTAACACTGTTGTTTTCTATTGCCCGTCATCAGATAAAACGTAAGGGGTAACACTGTCGTTTTTTTATCAAAAAAAAACGTAAAGGGTAACACTGTCTTTTTTTTTGCCCGATATCAAATAAAACATAAGGGGTAACACTGTCGTTTTTTATTGCCTGTCAAATAAAACATAAGAGGAACACTGTTTTTTTTTTATTGCACGTCATCAGATAAAACGTAAACGGGTAACACTGTTGTTTTTTATCTTACAAAACGTAAGGGGTAACACTGTCGTTTTTCATTGCCCGTCATCAAATAAAACATAAGGGATAACACTGTCGTTTTTTATCAAATAAAACATAAGGGGTAACACTGTCGTTTTTTTATCAATCAAAAAATAATGGGTAGCACTGTCATTTTTTATTGCCCGTTATCAAATAAAACATAAGGGGTAAGTCTGCGGGACACTGGTGGGACATTTTACCATTGAGTTCAGGTTTCTCTTGTAGTTCAAGCGCTTTAGTCGAGGGTACAGAAATGGGTTGCGTACCGGCATCGGCTCCCCTCCATCAAGTTCACGTTGCATCGAAATTAGTTCTAGGGTTTTTCACTGTTGCAACCCTCAACCTGTTTGCATGAAGGCCAAATGTATTTTCAACCACTCTCCTTGTGCTGACGGTAGTAGCCATTGTCTGTGGTACATCAGCCTGCATGCTTTTGTCTTAATGAGGTCAGGTCTTAAAAGGAAATGCCTCATCTTCCACAAGCATGTATGGCATAATTTTTACGTCAGAGTGGTGCAATGGCGGAGGAGAGGTGGAGGAAAATTCAGGCCCTTTGACTCCCGCAGGTTAGAGTGAGTGTACAGCTTAGCATCTGATACCCTAACTTGGGTACCCACACTGGGATAGATGTAGCCGTCATTATCACAGTGTGATTATACTCTTTTTTCCTGAGGTTGAATGTGATTGCCTTCAAGCGCACCCCGCATTTCATTTGTAAGTCCCGGTACACCATTCTTCCTCTGTTGATGGTGTAAATAACAGTTAAGGCTATGAGTTCAACTAAGCTTGGGACACTGATTGTTATATTTGCCACAGATGGCACAATTAATAAATGTCTGCCATACTCATCGTCATCCGCTTATCCGGGGTCGGGTCGCGGGGGCAGCATCTCAAGCAGGGGGCCCCAGACTTCCCTTTCCCAAGCCACATTGACCAGCTCTGACGGGGGGATCCCGAGGCGTTCCCAGGCCAGTGTTGAGATATAATCTCTTCGCCTAGTCCTGGGTCTTCCCCGAGGTCTCCTCCCCACTGGTCGTGCCTGGAACACCTCCCAAGGGAGGGGCCCAGTGGGCATCCTTACCAGATGCCCGAACCACCTCAACTGACTCCTTTTTCAGCAAAGGAGCAGCGGCTGTAATCTGAGATCCTCATGGATGACTGAACTTCTCACCCTATCCCTAAGGGAGAAGCCAGCCACCCTCCTTAGAAAACTCATCTCGGCCGCTTGTACCGATAGATCGAGAGCTTTGCCTTGCGGCTCAGCTCTCTTTTCGTCACAACAGTGTGGTAAAGCGAACGCAATACCGCCCCCGCTGCTCCGATTCTCCGGCCAATCTCACGCTCCATCGTATCCTCACTCGCGAACAAGACCCCGAGGTACTTGAACTCCTTCACTTGGGCTAAGGACTCATTTCCTACCCGGAGTAGGCAAACCACCTGTTTCCTGCTAAGAGTCATGGCCTCAGATTTAGAGGTGCTGATCCTCATCCCAGCCGCGTCACACTCGGCCGCCATCCGATCCAGTGAGTGCTGAAGGTCACAGGCCGATGATGCCATCAGGACCACATCATCTGCATAGAGCAGTGACGAGATCCTCAGACCACCGAACTGCAACCCCTCCCCACCACGACTACGCCTCGATATCCTGTCCATGAATATCACAAACAGGATTGGTGACAAAGCGCAGCCCTGGCGGAGGCCAACACCCACCGGCCAACACCAACTGTGGATAGGAATTCATGACCTAAGACTGACTCTTGAACAAATTAATTATGTACAAATAATAGCAGTAATAGCCAAACCCCATCAAAATACAAATATTGTACATTTGTAAAGGAGATTATGACCATATTGCTTAAAAGAGTGCCTTATTTTGATGTCTACAGTATATGTGGTTGTGTGATTGGTTGGACTATTTAACTGATGGGCTGGAGTTTACTAGCCACTCATACATCTAGACGGCTGACGGAGAAGGCATGATACTCTTTTCATCTATAATATATTTATATACAGTACATATATACTGTATATATGAGAAAAATACTAAATTGTGTAAGTAAAAAGATCCTGAAAAGCATAACATCCTAACCTCATCACTTTGGTTCCATTGAACTTTTTCAAGACGTTGCTCAAGGACCACCTGTCTCATTCACGTAAGTTTTTAATTTTTTTTATTTAATTGTCTGTTTGTTTGTTTTTTCTGCTCTTAACAGGCTACTTAGCAGGCTACTTTGTATTCGAATGTATTCACTCGACATCATTGCAAATGAATACATTTGAGTTAAAATAAATAAATCAAGATCAAACAAATCATCAGTTTTTCATTTATCTTAAATCCTTTACTGTAACACATTATCAACATAAGCAAAATATGTTTATTGATAGGATCCCCTCTACTGGCCAGAACGTTTAATAGTGGCATTGGCCATGCAAACACCTGTATGTACATTGTATAGGTACATAGGAAGTATCAATAATAGGCACAATTTTTGCATTAATTGTTGAATTCAATTAAAATCAATTTTATTTGTATAGCCCTTAATCACCATTACAGTCTCAAAGGGCTTAATAGGCCAAACATTTATGACTAAATCGAATATAATTAGAAATTTGAATGGGATTATAGAGGAATCAATTGCAGACCGCCTGCTGTGCCATCTGATCGAAGCAGATAGCGGCAATTTGCCTTCCCGCGCACCTCTTTCGTTTATGTTCCTTTTGGTGCGTACCACCACTCATGAACAAGAATATAGGGGAACAGTGTACACCAATATGAGAGACATTCATAAACATACATGCAAGCACCCACACACATACCTAGACACACACCTTCGCGATTCTTGTCATCCCATGTACTGTCATCCTTTTCTGACGGCCCAGCAGAGTTCAGTTCAGTTGTCCCAACACTTCAGTCCAGGATCATGAACTTGGTCCCACAAGACGAACACCTGGTGAGGCTCAAAGCGGTGCACCATCAGAACGTCCTTGTAGAAACACGGGTCATAAGGGTCCACTTTCGGTGGGAGGCGAAGTCCTCCGGGATTTATGCCCATATGGGAGGAGGGTTTGAGTCCTGCCCTGGCCAGGCACATCCCCATGTACGCATCGTCGATGGGATGCAGAGCAACCGACTTGGACATCTCGAATAGCACCTTGGCCGTATGGCGGGACAGCAGGTAGCCTCCTCCGCTACAGTACGCAGGGTAGGTGTCCGATTCCTGCACCTGAACAGGAACAAAGTACTTGTTTGGTTCTCGAATAGGCCCAGTGCCTTCCATAAGGCTTCCCACGAAGAGGTGCTCGTCACTGTCACGGTTTCCGTTGACGCCCTGGAGGTACTCCACCATGTTGTCTGTGTGGGCAAAGATGTCATCGTCACCATTGAGCAAGAAGTGGGCCCGGGGACAGCAGTCCTCCAGCCACTCCAGGAACAGGACTTGCTTCAGGGTCATGTTCAAGAAGGACTCCTCAAAGTCCCATTGGAGAATGTCTCCATAGTTCCGGTTCTCCACCTCCATGAGCTTGTTCATCCTCTGCTTCTGCAAGTTAGCGCCCGATGTCCCCGAGATGAAGACCCTGCGGATCCAGGCCCCGTTGTGTTTCCGCTCCTCAGCCCAGGTCTCACGGAGGGCTTGTCTCCGCTCGTAGTTCTCCGGCGGGGACTTGATGACCAGCAGAAGGAAAATGTCTGATCCATCTGTCACTCCACATTTGTGGGGAAGGTCGAGCAGCAAGGGAAAGTGTTTACAGTGCTGGTAAGACAGGAAGTTCTGGAGGCGCACAGGGAGATCGGAGAAGCCAGTGATGTTGACCATGGACCGGTTCCGATGGCATGGGGGCCGGAGGTGGAGGCTACGTCTCGAGACGGCAGGTGGCATATTGGGACTATGTTGGTCTTGAGTGAGGAGCTGAACATCATTGGAGGGTGGAGGGGGAGGACATTGGCTGGTCCAGAGAAGGATCAACATGAGGCACGCGGCCACGATCAGAATCAGATGTGTTCCTATCCTTTCCATCCTCACTGCAATGGATGGAAAACCATTGTCAATTATAATAAAGGCATATACCTGCAATTGATCAGGTAATTCTTAGTCATCTTTATATCACTTTAGCAGAGAAAGAAACACAATTACATTACAAACACAAATTGATGCATAGATAAAAAGGATTTTCTCATACTGACCGCATCATACTGATCATCATACTGCTGATTAAATGATCTGAAAGATCTGTCAGCTGCACACCAACCATTATAACATTCCATTACAACAGCAGCTACAGCCACGGTTACTTGGCCGAGGCACTGCCACTGTCCCGTACAACTTTGGTTTTGGATTTACTAGCTGTGATCTCCTTTTGCATTACATTGGCTGGTGTTAAGGATAAAGACTGCAAAGAGCAGACTGCACACAGATCTCTCACGGCCCGGTGATTTTCCCATTGTTTGATGCCATGCAATTAGTGGGTGTGTTAGCTATCATTAAATGCAGAGCACAACATTAAAAACAAACACTATCGTAGCAATAGGACTTACTTTTGCAAAAGAAGAACATCCGACGGAAGCTTTATCCTCACTTGTCCAAACCCAGATAGCTTTGAATATCTGGGAAAAAAGCGGATGGATCAAATGAGCTCGTAAAAGGCTTCATTCATGCAGCCTTAGAACCAACTAGACGACTAGAATGTGTAAAAGCAGTAATATGCGGAAAATGTGTAAAATAATTTAAGAATTAAGGTAGAAATATAACCAGTGAATAAAAGCATTCACCAAAATTAATTAATTGTTGGACCATTTACGAAACAATATAGCATTCAAATAATTTCCTTGTTTTGTGGACATAAGCTCCTGCGTGCCGCCTTATTATTCAGTTGGAGTGGGAAAAGCACGAGAGTACAACAGATACCCAATCCTTACTAATATGCAGCCATAGTTTCTAGATCAGGGTTGGGCAACTTTCTTGATAAAGAGGGCCACGATTTTTCATCATCATCACCATCAGAGGGCCACATGACCGCCCACTACAAGTAATGGGATATGAGAGAAGCTCCAAAATAATTCTAAATAAGAACAAAATATTTGTATGAATGTATGTTAATTGAACCAACATACGCATAAAAACGTGTTTTTAACATGTCTATACTCTCGTTAAACGACCAAATACAACAAATTTGTTTGGAAAGAAACAACAACAGTCTAATGAGTGATTAGTATTTTTTCAGTGCCAGGGCTCAAATACATCATCATTCAATGATGGCACAAAACTGATTAACAGTGGCCCACATTAAGTGCAATAACTAGCATCATATTCAGTTCAGTTGTAGTAGTTGTAGTGGTGCCTTAAGTTGAAATCTTTCAAGACATTGGTTTGCCTTTGAATTCTATGAACAGATACTCACATCTTGACTGAAAAGTATGTTTTTCTTGATCAAGTTTTCTGTAAAAAAGAGAGAAAAATGTAATTTTAAAAAAAAATTAAATTATCTGCGGGCCACACTGAGTGAAGTGTAAGTAGGAATAGGAACACAGCGAATGGGGCCCTAACGGGGATCTCTCTTGCATTTCGCGATTGCTCGTTCGCGTGACCTACGGTATAGCGGCCGCCAGGGGGTGCCCGTGGCCCAAATTACAGCCGCGGCACACATAAATGGACCGGCCCACCGGGAAAACTCCCGATTTTACCGATGGCCACTCCGCCTCTGTGTAGGGGATTAAACTTTGGTGAATAAACCAATTTGCATCTGGGACTGTATGACCCCAATGAATTGGACCAATGCATTCATCAGAAAACCCTGGTATGGAAAGATGTTGATACCCCAGGAAAAATTAAGCACCTTAAAGAGCCAACAATGAAACAGCATCTGCAACTTTGAAATGTTTTAGTCACGAAGTGGGACAAAAGTGACACAAGGGTGGGAAACTTTAAGGGACATTTTCTCACTACTAGATTTAATAACTCATGACCAAAATGGATGGCAAGAAACAAACAGTAATGAGACCACCACAGGCTCCACTTACGACTCAGCAGCGTACAATAAATCAGACAACAGCAATAGCATTTTTTTTGGTTATAAAGACCAAAAGAAAAAAAACATTAAAACGCTTGTTCTCTTAGGATCCCAAAGGGTAGATCAATGATATTGTGGCTTCCCGAACAGATATGAAACAAAAACAAAGTAGTGGTAGGTTTGAGTCATTAATATGGTGGCCTAGCCTACAAGTAATACAAATGAACATTGTTGTTTATTATCCAAAATATACCTTCAAAGCTTTAGGAGAGCAAAAACATGCTACACAAGTCAAATAATGTTGCAAAACAGAATGGCACAAGATATGCTGTGGCAGAGAATGGAGGTGTTTGCTAACACTGTGTTTTTTTGGTATTAAGCTGCAAAATGCAACTCAAAACATTAAGCCTTAAAGTCAATTTTTGTATTTTGTACCTAAATACAGAATAACACGATTTATATTCCTGTTCATCACCCAAACTATGTGAAGAAATGTTAAATGTCCTACCCTTCTAGTAGAGATATGTGGGTTTGTACTGGAGCCACAAACTACCAGGGAACAAGGATTAGTTTACTTGTCACTCTCCTTTTAGCATAGTGGGTGTTGTCGTATTGATGATTGACATGGTCCCAGAGAATGTGTCTTAACAAAACATAGATATGGCCTTTTATATCCAATTAAATACTTTGACATTGCAGAACTTCATAAAATAAATGTAGGCCTACGATTAGCCATTTAACTCTCAGATCATTTTTAAATTAAACAATAATCCAATTAGTGAAAGGAAATTTACATTTAAGATAATTCAAAACGAACTCCACCAACGGCCAACCCCCAAACACTCAGACATGCACACAAATTTCATCTTAGGTGCCAATACAACCAACACAGCCACAATATGCGCTACTGCATAACATCCACAACAAGACAGTTGATCTTCAGCAACAACAGCGCACACGCACACCACTTTGCATTACCGCAGAACTAGATGCAGCATCACCATTAGATCCTGTGTCACTCCGCAACCAGATTGCACATCACACACAAAAACAAGTGTTCACAGTTCCCATGTTTGAAGACGAACAAAGTGGTTTTATTCGTTTTGCAACAACTCTTTATTGTTGCAAAGCGGAGTTGCAGTTGCTATGGATCCGTGTTGTCAAGGACGCAATCAAATTAAAGATTGTTATTTTCCCTGGATGCTTTCGCAACTTCAACGGATTCAATAAAGAAGCCTACAGCGACAATACTACAAGTGCAACGCCAGTTCATTAACAACAATGTATCATACAA
>OLKM01007264.1:0-12174 GCA_900291075.1 Melanogrammus aeglefinus | reverse complement strand
CTAGTATGGTAGTCAGGTAGGGTAGGTAGGTAGGTATGTACACTACCGTTCAAAAGCTTGGGTTCACTACAAATGCCCCTTTTTTTAAAGAGAAGCACTGTTCTTTTGTAGTCGATTGGTACATTGGTTAGCTAATCGTGTTAGAGGCTACGTTGATGATGAGAAACTGAACCTGTTTGAATAAAAGTGTGAGTTTTGATGGAAAACATGAAATTTTGGGGGTAACCCGAACTTTTTGAACGGTACGTGTATGGATGGCAGGTTGGATAGAAGGTAGGTCAGGTAGTATGGGGTAGGTAGGGTGGTAGGTTAGTAGGTAGGTAGGTAGGTACTTAGGTAGGTAGGTAGGGTAGGTTGGTAGGTTAGGTTAGGTAGGTAGGTAGGTAGGTAGGGTTAGGTAGTAGGTAGTAGGTGATGTAATGTAGTATGGCTCATCCCCATTTTAATCAACGCTTATGCAAATGGTCACATGCTCATCACAGTCGTCGTCCTACTGGGAGAGAATGCTGCGTTGAATTGCCACAGGCGGTGAACCTGAGTAGTCAAAGAAATCCTGACCGGTGTGAAAAGCGCGGTGGACACCGCCTCGTCCTCCCTCAGGTCACCAGCATCAAACTTGCTGTACTCGCTTACATGAAGACCAGGGTGGTCGGCTCAGGGGGGCTTGTAGTCCAGGCACTGTGGGGGGACAGCGCCCCCTCCAGGCATGGAGAAGCACCAGGAGCATGCGGGAGGAGGTAGGCGGAGGTGGCGCCGGACCGGCTCACAAGACCAGCAGCAGTTGTTCTTCAGGTCATAATGTAGCGTCGTCAAACTTTTGGTGGGTTAGTTGTAGTAGGTATATGAGTGGTAAATAGGTTGGGATCGCTCCCTCCGTGTACAGTTAAACGGCACGCTCTAAAGGTAGTAGCAATCTGTGTGATCATTAAAACCAGAGGAAAGTGTGTGCACAGCAGTAGCTGGAGAAGCCACCATCACACAATAGTTGTCTTAGTTACAGTTCTGGAAACGAAAAACCAGTCTGAGGTGCAAAGATTCCTTTCTTAAATGTGGTTAAATCGCATTGGTTTCTAATTTATTTTTAAGTTGAATTATTGTATGTCTATGTAGGTTTTTGGGTGTGGCCAGCGCACGTGTGTGTGTGTGTGTGGTGTGGTGTGTGTTGTGTGTGTGGTGTGGTGTGTGTGTGTGTGTGTGTGTGTGTGTGTGTTGTGGGCTGCTTTTGTGTTGTGTTTGTATATGTACAGGCCCTCACACCTGCCTTCAATTGGTATGAAAATCGTTTACTATTTTTCCATAATAAGTTTAAAAAACACCCCTTGTTTAAATCTAGCCAGAAGCTGCATCTGTGTTTCCTTTGCTGTAAGCAGGGTCTGTCTGACTATCATCGGGCCTCCGCCTAATCGCACCTTCTCTGGGTTGAAGTAGAGTATGGAACTGCAAACATCTCTGGAGGCTATTTAGTCTGGGTTTTTTGGGTGGACACCCATATCCCATAAGTCCTGTGGTGTGTGAAAATCCACTTCCTGTCCACTGACAGAGAGGGAAACAGTCAAGTCGTAAAAAGACAATATTGGGAATCACAAAGAGAAAGTGGACTGACACGTTTAGAACAGGGTGAGAAGTAAACTAGTATTTTTTCATACTCTAGTTTGAAAAATCTACTAATATAAAAAATCCACTTTGCCACTGGAGGGGCAAATCTCATTTTTTAACAAAGAAACAAAACCCAAATATGAATTCATTGGACGGAAAATCCGGAGTGCCAAGGATGTGGTATTCTTTAGTTCAGGCTTCATAAGGAAGGTAAAGCATTGCTGCAACCCCGGCTTTGTTGTCCCTTCTCCCTCTGTTATCCTTAGAATGTGCCTGCTGGCCGCATGAGACACACTCTTGGCTGTTTAAAGAGGGGAGAGAGGAAGAAGGAAGAGATGGGTTTCTTTCATTGAGACACCCGCCACGCTACAAGAGTTTAGATCCCTCCCCCTTGCCGTCTCCCCTGATCCTCCTCCTCTCTTCTCTTTCTTCTCTTCTGCTCCTTTTGCTTCCACACTCCCTCACAGAGACGTGTGCCATTCCTCCCTATATTACCTGACGTCTGAGTCCTCTCTCACTCCCCCATGTCTCCTCCTTCTCCCTCCTCTCCTCTCCCCCTACTCTAGCATTCCCAGACCTCTTCCCCCTTCTCCCTGTTCTCGAGACAAACTCCCTTTGCACGTGTGTGTGTGTGTGTGTGTGTGTGTGTGTGTGTGTGTGTGTGTGTGTGTGTGTGTGTGTGTGTGTGTGTGTGTGTGTGTGTGTGTGTGTGTGTGTGTGTGTGTGTGGTGTGTGTGTGTGTCCATGTGTGTGTGTATCGGTGTGTATGTAGTGTATCCGTGTGTATCTATGTATACTCTGTCTGTTTGCAAGTTGTGTTTGCCGCAGTGTGTGTACGTGCGTGCGGGCAGGCGGGCGGGCGTGTGTTTTGTGTGTTTGTGTGTCTAAGAAATGGGACGTGTACAGCAAAATCAAGAGCAATGGACTCAACTCACAACGTTTGCTCCTTATTTAAAATCATATGTGAATAAATAAAGCATCTGTGGCACAATACTTTTAATATTGATACAACATTCTATTATCTCTGATTACACATATAGGTAAAATTTAGCTCGACAGTGTAACAATATTCGTTACAAACAATGCAAACGCTTATTCAACTAATTGTCTTAATGGCAGATATAAAAGGGCTTTTTAGCATTGTACTTGTTTAAGTAGGGGAGCTTTGTGGGTCTTATAAAAGGGGATATAAGTAAACCCCAATAAAGGAATAGACCTTCTATGTGTGATTTTTTTGTGTATTATATGTGTGTGTGTGTGTGTTGTGTGTGGTGTGTGTGTGTGTGTGTGTGTGTGTGTGTGTTGTGTGTGTGTGTGTGTGGTGTGTGTTGTGTGTGTTGTGTGTCTGTGTGTGTATGTTTATGTACTTGTGTGTGTTTAAGTGTGTGTATATAGTTGTGTGTGTGTGTGTGTGTGTGTGTTGTGTGTGTGTGTGTGTGTATGAACGTATTATTTTGTGTGCGTGTGTGTGTGTGTGTGCGTGTGTGTGTGCGTGTGGGTGTGTGTGTGTGCGTGTGGGTGTGTGCATATGAATGTATGTGCATGAATGTATTTTGTGTGTGTGTGTGTGTGTTGTGTGTGTGTGTGTGTGTGTGTGTGTGTGTGTGGTGTGTGTGTGTGTGTGTGTGTGGTGTGTTGTGTGTGTGTGTGTTGTGTGTGGTGTTGTGTGAAAATCCGCAGAAAAAGGATACAGGAAAATTAAAAGACACCTTTGACGCTTAACAAGTCAATCGCCATTAGTGAACGCGGACCCACAGCAATACATTGTGTTTTCACTTTTTTCATTTCAGCAAGCGTTTATGGCATTGCTAAAAGCACGCCTCTTCTATTCTTGTAACGTTTGTCAATGGTACACAAATCTGCTGGCGTGATATAGCTGACCTAGCTCGTAGGCTATTTGTTTGATTCAAACGTCCTCCATATAATGATATAGGCTACACATAGCACTGTCAACTACATTAAACCAAAATATGAAGTTTCTAGCATCTCTATGCCTTAAACTAGCGTATAATATTATGACTTACTCTTTGTTTCTTGACATAGCTTCTGATGTTTTTCTTGCCCGACATCTTCCATCGACCAAGTGAAGTGAGCCAACAGCTTTGAATCGACAGCATACAGAGAGCTAAGCCAATCAAAAAACAGATCTGTCTCAAAGACATATTTTGGGAGGCGGTACTGAAGTGGGAATTTAACCCTTTGTGTACCGCATGAGGCGCTGTTTTTTTGTTTCAACCTGAATATTGGAGGCGACATCTCGGCCGTCATTTGAACTTTGGTGGGGACACGTCTTTAGGTACCCACGCAAATCTACGCCCTTGAACATACCATAAAGTTGATTGTGAAAGCTCAGCCTCAAATCCATTATGAAGCAATTTATTAATGTGTTTAACAGATACATTTTATTATGGATATTATACAATAAGGAAAGAAGATGAAACTAACCCTAACCAAAAGTAGAGTTCTATTTGCTCCTGTGAAACACTGTGGTGACTAACATCCAACAGTAGAAAAGTAGCCAAAGTTACGTTTGACGTCGGTAACATCTGCTAGCTTGCTGAAGACAGAAATGACTGATCTTTGAAACATCTTTATCCTTTGGTGTCAGCCATGGTAAGATTACACTACAACCACAAAGAGAAAAATAAACACATATTTTTCCCATGTCTGTCTTTGAACCCAGCATGTAAAAAGCACACGTCTTTAAATGTCTGAGACAATGAGTTGGTGAGTCAGCCTTGACTGGAACGCTGACTCAGATGTTTCTACGTGCAGACATATTCTTATACGTACACATGGTGTGCACCCACAGCCCCTCACACACACACACACACACACACACACACACACACACACACACACACACACACACACACACACACACACACACACACACACACACACACACACACACACCCACACACACACACACACATACACACACACACACACACACACACAGTGGCGGTCTTACCATAGAGGCATAGGCCACGGCCACTTGGGTCCCCAATAGTAGGGGGGGCATCCAACCATCCACAATTTTTTATTTTTAACACACAAACAGAGACGAAGCAAGACGAGTCTACAGGCAAAAATCAAATTAAGGGTTAGGAAAAGGGTTAGGAAATAAAGTTACCCAAGTGGCTCAAATAAAAGAAAAAAGCTAAAAGATGCGAGTATTTGGCGCTGCCAAAGATGACACACTTTTTACGGCTACTGTCGGGGAGACAAGACAGGAACAACGTCTCTCTCTCTCTCTCTCTCTCTCTCTCTCTCTCTCTCTCTCTCTCTCTCTCTCTCTCTCTCTCTCTCTCTCTCTCTCTCTCTCTTTCTCTCTCTCTCTCTCTCTCTCTCTCTCTCTCTCTCTCTCTCTCTCTTCTCTCTCTCTCGCTCTCTCTCTCTCTCTCTCGTACATAGGTTTGTTTGTAGAATGTTTTAACTGTTCAATCTCAACCGTAATGTAAATTCACTTATAATATCCTGTATATTGTACATGGGTTTGTTTGCAGAATAATTGAAAATGTCAATCTCAAGTGCAATGCAAATTGCAACCTCAATCACACATACAAAGTAAATTATTAATCTTGGCAATTTTTGTGTATATGGCTGTTTGTGATGTTTTGCTAGGGTGCTAATTTTTCTGGCATTTGGCAAAGACAGGTGTTATCTGAAACCTTATTCTCTTTTGGGTTCCATTGTGACTATTAGTTTGTGTATTGCTACACTTAGTGTGTTCTCTGCTTTCAATCTTCATTTTGGATTAAAGAAGTGTATGCAGGGTTTAAAGGGGAAGGTATTTTTTTCTCTTCTCCAACCTTTACTTCCGCACAGTTTAGCTTTACCTGCCTATCCACCATTCAGTCAGTATTTTTTTTCCTCCGTTCTCTTTTGGCCCCTGGTTGGCCCCATACAGATCCTCGCCTTGAGCCCCCAATGTGCTAAAATAGCCACTGCAACACACACACACTCACACCTTCATGAACATCCATCGCCAAACAAAACTAAACTTCCCGTCTGAGTGTCCTTAAGTTGACCCTCTGGTGGGAGAGAGATGTGCTGATGAGTCGGTCATATGGAACCAGATATAGAACAGTAGCTTGGACGGTCTGCATCCACCACAACTGAAAACAGTAGACACAATTACAAACACATTCACATTCTGTTCTCTCAGTTGTACGTGTTAGTGTGCGTGGATAAGTTTATGTGTGCCTATGTGCATTAATGCGAGAGAGAGAGAGAGAGAGAGAGAGAGAGAGAGAGAGAGAGAGAGAGAGAGAGAGAGAGAGAGAGAGAGAGAGAGAGAGAGAGAGAGAGAGAGAGAGAGAGAGAGAGAGAGAGAGAGAGAGAGAGAGAGAGAGAGAGAGAGAGAGAGAAATGCAGGGACCTTCATCATTTTGTTGATGAAGGTAGACTACACTGTTTATCTAGCTGGTCTCATGTTTGTTCTTGAGTAGGAGATAATGACATTGTCTTTCATGTCAAGATGTTCTGCTGCTGAATCAAAGGCGGCAAATAGATAGATTGAAGAGGGACTTTATGGGAGGCTGATATATTTGTTTTCGCAATAACGTTTCCAAAAGATCTTTTATTTCTGCTTTATTTTCTTTCTGGGAATGAGATATTTGAGAGAGAGTGTGTGTGTGTGTGTGTGTGTGTGTGTGTGTGTGTGTGTGTGTGTGTGTGTGTGTGTGTGTGTGTGTGTGTGTGTGTGTGTGTGTGTGTGTGTGTGTGTGTGTGTGTGTGTGTGTGTGTGTGTGTGTGTGTGTTGGTGTGTGTGTTGTGTGTGTGTGTGTGTGTGTGTGTGTGTGTGTGTGTGTGTGTGTGTGTGTGTGTGTGTGTGTGTGTGTGTGTGTGTGTGTGTGTGTGTGTGTGTGTATAAGTATGTTTGTGTGTTGGGGAGTGTGTGTCTGTGTGTGCGTGCGTGTGACAGGGCATCGGCATTGGTGTGCTCCTTGCCCGGTCGGTGGTCCACCTTGAAGTGGAAGTCCTAGAGGGCCAGGAACCACTTGATGGATAGGGCCTCCTTCTCCACTGTGGAGTAATTGCTCTCGTTGGGCAGGAGTTTCCGGCTGATGTAGGTGATTGGGTGCTCCTCTCCGGCCCAGATCTGGAAGAGAACTCCCCCCAGCCCCACTTCCGAAGCGTCTGTGTGAACTATGAGAGGTAAAGCAAAGTCAGGGGTTATGAGCACCGGCTCCGAGCATAAGGCTCCCTGGAGCGTCCCGAAGGCCTTCTCGGCTGCCTCGGACCCCTTGATCCGATCGGGCAGGGCCTTCCGGGTCAGGTCATTAAGAGGGCTGGCCAGCGTGGCAAAGCCGGGTATAAACCGCTGATAGTATCCTACCTGTCCCAAAAACGATTTAACCCGTTTCTTGGAGGTGGGGCGGGGCCAGTCCTGCAGCCCGCAGCTGCCGGATGTGGACATCCCAGCTGTCGCTGTGGATGATGATGTCATCGATGTAGGCAGCGGCATAGGCCCGGTGAGACCGTAGGAGCTGGTCCATCATCCTCTGGAACGTGGCCGGGGCTCCATGGATGCCGAAGGGGAGGACGGTGTACTGGTACAGGCCCCCGGGGTCGCGAACGCCGTCTTCTCCCGGGCGGTCCGGGTCAATGGCATCTGCCAATACCCCTTGGTCAGGTCCAGGGTGGTGAGGTACCTGGCTGGTCCGAGTCGCTCAATCAACTCGTCCACCCTGGGCATGGGGTAGGCGTCAAACTCGGACACCTTATTCAGCCTCTGGAAGTCGTTACAGAACCTGAACATCGCGTCAGGTTTGGGCACGAGGATCACTGGGTTGGACCAGGCGCTGCATGATTCCCCGATGACCCAGAGCCGGAGCATTTGGCCTACCTCCTCCTGGATGGCTACCCGCCGAGCTTCCGGGACTCTGTATGGGGGGACTCTCACCATTACCCCTGGTGCCGTCTGGATATCATGGTGAGAGACCGATGTTCTCCCGTGGATCTCTGAGAACACGTCTTGGTGTTGCATCACGATGTCATCGAGATCCTGCTTCTGGGCCAGGCTGAGGTCCTCCCCCATCGGGACAAACGGGATTTCGCGTCGGGCCGCCAATGCCAGGGGTGTCGGGTCTGTTCACGTGATACAGCTGGGTGGGCTTACATCTCCCGGGCTGTCGTACCCAGTAATTCACCTCTGCCACTCGTTCGACCACCTCGTACGGACCCTGCCATTTGACCAGGAATTTACATTCCGCCGTGGGAACCAGGACCAATACCAGGACCCCCGGGACGAAAGATGCGCAGCTGGGCTCCCATGTTGTAGACCCTCGCCTGGGCCTGCTGTGCTCGCCGTAGGTGGTCTCGTACGATGGACCACACCTGGTCCATGCGGTCCCTCACCTGCTCCACATGGTCAAGCGTGGTGCGGTAGGGGAACGGCTGGCTCTCCCACGCCTCCCTGGCGAGGTCCAAGATTCCCCGGGGTCTTCTCCCGTATAGCAGCTCAAACGGGGAGAACCCGGTGGCCTGGGGCACCTCCCGTACAGCGAACAGGACATGGGGCAGCAGCTGGTCCCAGTTCTTACCGTCGGTATCCATGGCCTTCTTCAATATCTGTTTCAAGGTTTTGTTGAAACGCTCCACGAGGCCATCCGTCTGGGGGTGATACACCGATGTCCGGAGCTGCTTGACCTGAAGAAGGCTAAGCAGTTCCTTCATTACGCGGGACGTAAAGCATGAGCCCTGATCGGTCAGTAACTCCCTGGCTATCCCCACCCGGCTAAACAGAAGCATGAGCTCCTTGGCTACCGCCTTAGCTGTGGCCGCCCGTAGGGGTAGGGCTTCTGAGTACCTGGTGGCATAGTGCCCCAGCACCAGGATGTACCGTGTGGGCGGGGAGACTCTCTCCAAGGCCGGGATCCCCACTCCGGATTCCACAGCCGATTAAATATCGGGCAATCCCTCCTGATCAGGAGTGGTACCGGAAGGTGGGGAACGATCCCCGCCCGGGCAGTGAACACCCCGTAAGGGGGTCCGGATGACCACATGGCAGGTCCCGTAGGTACGGATGTCCCCTTGTACACAGGTGACCTCCATCGGTCCCCCCCTCCTTTCCCCCCCATGAACCGTGTCCCGGTTCATGACCCGCCCTGGTATTGTCGGGGTCCCGGACATCCCCTGTGCCCAACAGGTGGCCGGCATAAAGGGTCGGCGCGTCCCCTCGTCGTAGGCCGACGGCATCGACACATCCCGGTCTCCGGGACAGTATCGTGCTATATGCCCGGTCTGGCCGCAGGTGTAGCACAGCCTCCCCTTGCGGCCCTCCTGGGTCACGATCGGCGGTTCTGGTGGGGGTGTCTGTGGCGAGGTCAGGGGTCTCCTTCGGTCTCGGCGGGTCTCTGTATGCCGAGGGGTGGTCCGGGAACTGGCGCTCAGCTGCTGGGCCACCTGCTAGTTCTCCAGCTGCCAGATATGATCATCCACCGTGTCGGGGTGATGGTGGGCCAGGATCCTCCGCGCGTCTGGCAGAAGCTGGTGAATTGTATTGTCTATAAGGACCCAGTCCAGCGGGCTGGGTCCCTCGCCTGTCGCCAGCCACCTTCTCACCAGGCGGCCATGCTGTCCGTACCGCACCCCGGATGTCGAATCGCCAGTCGTGGAAGCGTTGGGCCCTGGCCACGAGGTTGGGCAAGACTCTCCGTACTATCCCACTGTATAGCGGCGGCCTGGCCCTGGAGTTGCTGCTGACGATGGGCGGCGGCGGCCCCGTCTGGGTTCTGCATGTTTTGAGCGGGTACTTCACCGTGAGTTGTAGTGGGTTCCAATAGACTGCATCCTTCACCATATGTCTCCTCCTGGTTGGTCTTTCTTCCTCGACCCCTGAATAAGTCCTCGGCTGCCTTTTAAGATGTCCGCCCGCTCGTTTCCTCCCTCCGGCCAGGTGTTCCCCATCTGGCTGATGCGGGTGAGGAATGTGGTGCTCCCTGCCGCCGGCTCGTGCATGGCGGCGGTACACTCTCTCCACCACTAGCCCCCGGATCCCCCTGGTGGAGAGCGGGTTGTCCCAGTGTGTGTGTGTGTGTGTGTGTGTGTGTGTGTGTGTGTGTGTGTGTCTGTGTGTGGAGGGGTGTGTGTGTGTGTGTGTGTGTTTGCGTGTGTGTGTGTGTGTGTGTGTGTGTGTGTGTGTGTGTGTGTGTGTGTGTGTGTGTGTGTGTGTGTGTGTGTGTGTGTGTGTCGTGTGTGGAGGGGTGTGTGTGTGTGTGTGTGCGTGTGTGTGCGTGTGTGTGTGTGTGTGTGTGTGTGTGTGTGTGTGTGTGTGTGTGTGTGTGTGTGTGTGTGTGTGTGTGTGTGTGTGTGTGTGTGTGTGTGTGTGTGTGTGTGTGTGTGTGTATTGGTGTATGTGTGTGTGTGTGTGTGTGTATGCGTGTGCATGTGTGTGTGTATCTGGGGACAAAGTAAACATCTCTTCTCCTTTAAGACACTGCCCTGGCAGGAGGTGCAGAAACTTGAGTCATCAGAGATAAAGAGTCAAGAACCGCTCCAAGTTGTCTTCTAAAGTCCTAACTCATGCCTCATTGCCCTTCATGACCTTAACTCCATTAGTGATTAACTAAATAAGTAACAAGTAGCCTACTTTAGTCAAAAATAAAAGCTCTACAATGCTAGTGTACCAGAGATCTACAGAGTACAGAAAGAAACTAATTTCAACAATGATATACTATTTTCATCATTGAAATGTATTTCAGTTATAGTTATATAATTGGATAATATAGTAGTTAGTTAAATTGTGGAAGTGGATATTGTTCTTTGAAATGTATTATGACAAAGGGAATGGATCTGCCCTATTTTAATCATGTATTTTCTTCTCTACATTTCTGAGCGCTGTCAGCTTGTTAATGCTTGACTGGGTGGGGTCACATGATGTACCTTGATTAAATGGAGGACATAGATGTCTTAATTAGTTAACTGAAATCATTTCAGAATGGACTTGGAGAGTAGAATCCATCAGAAACTATTAAGCCTTGAGGGCACATCGTCTAGTTAGCTTAAAACCTGTCACTATTCATCGGCCGTTACCTCTGTTGAGGTGGAGACTCATGGTTGCTCATGTATTATTGTGGGAGATGTAGACGTGCCACAGTATGAAGGGGACGGGTTTGGAAAAGCAGCCAATTTACATTCTGAGAATTTATTAGAAACATTTTGGTACACAGAACAGAAAAAACAATTGTCGTTTTTTTTTTCACAAAATAAAACTATAGTAAACTATAAAATAGGCACAAAGTTCTATATTATGGATCAGGTGCAAACCTGTTCAGTTGGTTATTTAAAAACCATTAACAAATCAAAATTTGTTAATGATGCTTAATTGTTTTGTATAAATAACATACCATAACATCATGTGGAAAGTTGTAAAGCTAAAGTGGTGTATTTGTCAGGGGCTTGGAGTCCTATGATTGATCACCGGTCTTAGAACAACAAATGAGAAAACAGGAACCAGACAAAGCATATTAACCATGTGTGTAATGATACAGAGAGTGGCTAAACCTAACCCTAATGAGCCATACGTGCAAAGTGAATGTGGTGTTTGCATCACTTTCTGTAGGTCTATGACACCATGGTGATCATTCAAAAAGTGTTACTTTTGAAAATCTTATTTACTTTATTGATGGCATTCACGCTTAAAAAGTCCTTAAAAGCGCTATTCTTTTTTTATTTTTTATTTGTTATTTGTATATATATATATTGATATAATGCACCCTAATGAACAAAGCAAACATTAATTCATAGTTACTCACAAAAACGCGTCATCCTTTTCCGTACTAAAGAAGATTAAATGTCATCCTTTTGTAAGTCAAAAATCTACCCTTTCATCTAAAGAATATCATCAGTTACATGAAATTACTTTATTGACATCACAAAGACACTGACCTTAGCGACCTGTTCTGTCGTGGGCCTGTTTAACTGGTTGTTTAATATATTGCATGCCTGTACAACTTTAACAGATTGTAAGTAATGCCTTTCATGTATAAATTTTCTTTCATTCCATTTTGGAATTTCATTTTCTTGTTTCAGTTATTTTCAAAGGAGTTTACATTCCCCACTGCCTCCTTTGCTCCCCTCTGGACACATACATAACTGCATCATTTAATAGGCTAAGTCCCAAGTGAAAGTCATTTCCATTCTTTCCTTTTATTTAGTCAACTTTTTCGTGAATTCTTAAAAATTTATTAATGCATTAATAAGACTTGCCGCTTAAGTTGCTAAATGTCTTTTTTTGTGATTTGTATCCTTCATCCTTTTGTTGCTTTCATCAACCATTGATCTCTATATGAGAGAATCCTTACACTGTTTTGTCCCCCATCTTTCAATCTATGTACCACATCGGTAGGTTGCCCATCCATTCCATCTGTCCTTCTTCTCTGCTTCCTACTCCTCTTCCTCCAGTCTTGTTCAGCCTAAACATGAGCCTGGTCTCACAGGAATCCGTGAAATGACTACGGACGCTTAACTCAAAATCCGTGGGATCATTACGGAAACACGCCGATTTCCGTAATATGAGCACGGACACAGATCCCCGTTTCACCGAGCGAGTCGACCTAGTCACACAGG